>JAJOOR010013690.1:0-19809 GCA_036250505.1 Solanum acaule | reverse complement strand
TATTCTGTGTACAACAAAACTATATTCTGTTTTAATTACCCCCCTTCCCCCCCCCCCCCCGAACTTGTTTATTCCTCTATCGCGTACACCTTTATTGTCCACCTGCTCCAATCGTGACTACACGCACGTGACAGGTTGACAAAAGTGGTGATGTGGATTTCCAGATGAATAAATAATAGCCACTTAGATGAATTAATATGACAAAAAATAAATATCAAACCTTCTCATCTTCTCACCTAAGCTTCTCACCTAAAACTTCCGGACTAAGCTTCTCACTATAACTTCCGGACTAAACTTCTCCCTTAGCTCAAAGAATTGTAATCGACAACGTGAAGTTCTTGCAGATTTCAAAGCTTTTGGCTCTCTAAGACGTGAAGTTGGTCAATTTCGCGAAGTAAAGGGCAGATTTCGCGGAACTCCTTCTGGATTTGGGTCTTCCTAAACGTGAAGTTGGTCGATTAAATTTCAAATTGGTCTGAAATTCTTACCAAGTAAGTGTTAATCTTTGTTTCCTTTACTTTTCATTTATATTTTTCCCTATTTTTCATTTAAGGTTTCGCCATAATTCGACTAGGGTTCCGATTGAGTTTCCGACTGATCTTCTAATTAGGGGTTTGATAGGTTTCAAAAAATTAGGGCTTTTTAGTTAAATTAAGATTCTAGGGTTTTGATTTCAATATTCTATTTTGGTATTGTTAAATGTTGGGGTATTTTGTAATTTCCTTATGTATATTTGTATGTTGTTGAGTAAAATCAATATTGTAGGGGTTTTAGGGTTCCAATTAATCTATTGTGTTTTTGTATTGTTAAATATTATAATCTCCTTGTATAATTGTAGCTTATGAGTAAAATTTGGTTTTGTTGCCTCTGTTTTCATGTTGTTGTCTCTATTTTGGTGTTGTTGCCTCTGTTTTGTTGTTGTTGCATATGTTTTGCTGTTGTTGCCTTGTACAATATATTTATTATTATTGTGGTTATAGGTTGACACTATGGCTACTAAGTACCTCAATTTAAGGTTCAAATTTGGGGGCATCTTGGTGAGTGAGGTAGGTCCAGTATATATTTGTCACGATCCGAGCCTACACCCCGGATGCGATACGGTGTACAAGACTCCGAAGAGCCTCATACAAGCCTCATAGCATTCATAACATTCGATATAAGGAAATGGTACAGAATTAAAACTTTTCTTTAAATCCATACAATAGAAGAACATCATTTAAAACAGCGAAAGTCTACTAGTCTCACATGGCCATCTAAAAACAATCTTCGAATCAAAAGTACTTGTCCTAGAATCCATGAGGACATACCACTAGTCTTGGAAGAACTCAATCCAAGCTTCAACTAGAAGAACTCAACTCACTTGCCGAAACCTATACTTTGTAGAAAATCAAAGAAATATGGGTTAGCACATTTAATATCCTAAGTATGATTGAGAAAACTTCATGAACATAAGTATAAGAGGCATAAGATACAAGTATAATCAACATACAAGCCATTTCATCACTTTAGAACATAATCAGCATATAAGCCATTTCATCACATTAAAGTCTTCACCTTAAGTAACCCCAAGCTATATTTTGTGCAATGTATGAATAGCGTCCCATACCACCATCCACACTAAGTACCACATTAATTCCACCAAAAGTGAACTTACCATTCTTCTGTTTCACCCTTAGGCAATACTCATACATAAGGAACATAAACATTTCATAAGTCATGACAAGAAAAGTAACTCATAATACAATCTAAGTAAAGCATGCATCTTTACATTAAGCATTTAAGTCAACATTCTTCATTAGATTCATTAAGAGCACATTCATTCATTAGTCATTAAGACATTAGAGAACTCATTATAGCCCCCTCAAAGTCTACTCGTGCAATGCATGGATGGCATCCATACTACCACCCACACTTCATAGAACCTCTCAAGTAACCATAGTGCACATCTCACATGATGGGAATAAGCGTTTAACCGACATAGACCATGTGAGCTTAACATGGAATCCAATGTACTATCTCGCATCGTAAGGGTTGGTCTACTTGCCTAAGGTAGGACCGATAACATTTTAGCTTAAGTGAATCCACTAGCTAATATCCTATGTGGGAACATAGTTATGGGATAGGAAGATGTTCATTGGAACCCTAACCTAACGTTGGGAGAGTTTCCATCTTACCATATCCACTCGGTGCTTAGCCTCCATTCCCATAGAGTAGTTCATTCACATTAACATTATTTAACACTTGAGAGAAATGTCATAGGCCTATCGACCCAAGGTGCATTATTACACATGAAAGGAACGCCATAAGCCTATCGATTCATGGTACATTATTAAGATAGCTCATTGAATCCTCATGAAAGGAACACCATAAGTCTATTGATTCATGGTTCATCATTACATTCGTTCATCGACTCTTTAGGAAAAGAATGTCATAGGCATATCGATTCAAGAGTCATCATTACATTAGTTCATTGGCTCATTATGAAAGGAATGTCATTGGCCTATCGATTCAAAATTTAGCCTTAGAACACATTCATTAGTCATTTATGAAAGCAATGCCATTGGCCTATCGATTCATATTCATTATGTTAAGACACATTCATTACCAAGAAGGATGTCTAAGCCTACCACTTCAAGGTGCTTCAATCACAACCACATTCATCAATACAAGAAAAGGATGCCTTAAACCTACCAATTCAAGATATATCAATCCACATTACTTTCATTTATACAAGAAAATGATGCATACGCCTACCAATTCAAGATGTAACATCATTTTATAGAAACCATTCACATTCTATCATCATTATTCATGAGTGTTAATTGAGAATATTCTTTCAATAATAACACAATTATATTCTAAACATGATCATAATACTTTCATTGAGATCCCACACATATACTTCACATCATGATCATACATAAATCCTTCATGAAATTTCCTTCCAAGGCTATGAATCATTATCAACCCAAACCATCTAGAATACTACATTAGATAAGGGAATTAACATGATTCAATAACTAATTCAATATAAATATAAACAATTCAACATACTTTCATGATCAATCAATTCCCAATCACAATTCACAACTTAGGATTTTGGGGAAAACATGGGTTCATAGGAGAAATAATTCATCATTAATTCAACAATCCATTCATAATTCATCATATATAAACCTTTGAAAACGTTTTGGAATTGAACCCATGCATAGATTGAAAACCCTAGGTTTTTGGCGGATTTTGGAAACTTGAAATCATCTTTGAAAGGGATCCTTGAATGAAACTTAATCAAGGATGAAGACTACCATACCTTTTAGGGAATAACTCCATGAAAATTGAGATTGAAAGGTGAGATCTTGAGCTTCAAAGCTTGACTCCTTCTTCTCTAATAGTGGTTTCTAGAGAGAGAATATTTGGAGAGGGTGGGAGGTTTCTATTTTGTGATTTGAAGTAATGAATTGAAAAAGGGTCTTTAATACTTTTAAAAGCCTTAAAATACTTTAATTAATCAATAATAATCACCCCCTAACTTAACTAACCTAAAAAGGAATTTACCAATTTACCCCAACTTAGGCCGAGCTTGACAACTTTCTACAGGTGTGACTCACGAACCCCACCCACCCACGGATCGTGGGTGGGTTCACGGATCGTACTAGCACTTCGTGGTTCGTGGCAGCAACATGTATTTTAGGACCTTGATCCACGGAGGCCATCCACAAGGCGTGGATGGACCTACGGGGCGTAGGTCCCATCCGTAGTCCCAAAATTTTGACATCTTTTGGCTAATTGGGTAAGCCTTGGGGTTAGGCTTTAGGGTACCCCTCAAGGACCCTTGGTTGTTCCTTGGGGGGTCGTACCTTGACATTTAACCCTTAAACTCCTCAACCTAAGCTCAAGAAGACATTCTACAACTTCAAACCCCACAACAAACTCGTTAGGCTTTATTTTCACTTAATAGTTTTCTGGGTCATTACAATGTTGGGGGTAGGATTGAATATGTAGAGAATGTAGATGAAGATCATTTGTCAATTCCTGAACTTGCAGATTATGCTAAGTCTTTTGGGATTAGTAAGTTAGGAAAAACGTATGCAGTTCCTTCTCTAACGGGTGATCTGGTGGAATTGAAAAATGACATGGACATTTGTAACGTTGCATTATTTATGCATGATGGGGACACAATAGATATTTATGTGTGTGATGACACTATTCTGGAGGATGTGGGTCCCACTGAAGGTCAAATTAGTCAATTTTTAAGTCAAGTGGTTGAGTCTTTTAAGGCACATGAGGAATCTGATGGTTCTTTAACTGCCCAACCAAAAAAACTAGATCTATGGTTAGGTTTCTCTTCTTCCTTTCCATCTAGTGAAAGAGTTGAGAATGATGGGGTTGCAAGGGTCCAACAAGAAACTGATGATAATTATTCTTCAATAGATTGGACTGATACTGAAGAAGAAGTTGAACCTACTGTCCAACAAGGAACTGAACCTTCTATTCAAGAAGAAGTTGAACCAAGTGCCTAAGAAAATACAGAGGAAGACATAGACAATGATTCTATTTGTTCTGACCAATCTATTGACTATGGAAGTATGTGCATGAGGAGTTGAGGATTGTTAAGGAAGATGTGAGAAAGTTTAGAGAAAGTAGGAGGAGAAAGAAGAAGGAAAAACCAAAAGGTTTTTTAGGTGAAGTTGGACTTGATGAAGGGTATGAAGATATTGAAAAAGGCAAAAAAAATTTCAAGGGTAAGCTAACAGAGGATGAGCCATACTATGACAGTTCTAACTGTGATAGTTTTCAAAGTGATGAAGAAGAACCTTTTTCTGATGATGAAGTTGAAGGAGGAAGTTTAAGGGGAAGAAAAAAGAGTAATAGAGTGATATATGATTCTACTTGTGATGTTGTAATATGGCAGTGTGGTTTGGTATTTGAAAGTGTAAAGGAATTTAGAGAGGCAGTTACAAAATATGTTATAAAAAAAGAGTTGAGTTAGACAAGTATGTGAATGAGAGTACTAGAGTAAGAGTCAAGTGTAAAAGTGGTTGTCCATGGTTGTTGTATGCAAGCAAGGAAGGGAGGAGTGAGAACTTCACTATCAAGACATACAACCCAAGGCACAGATATACCAAGACCACTAATAATATTTTGTGTAATTCAAAGTTTTTATGTAAGTATCTGAAAGATAGGATTATTTCTCAACCTAGTATAAAAACGTGGGAAATACAAGATTTTGTGAGGAAAGAGTTGAATGTTTATGTAGGCAAGGCAGTTTGTTTAAAAACAAGAAAAATTATTTTAAAGGAAATTATAGGGGATCATGTGGCAGAATTTAACAGAATCCTAAACTATAGGGATGTGTTACTCCAAACAAACCTAGTAGCACTTGTGTTGTGAAGCTTAAAGATTCAGAATCAGAAAATGGGATGAAATAGTTTCACTCTTTTTATATATATTTTGATGCTATGAAAAAGGGTTTCCAACAAGGATGCAGAAGATGTATAAGGCTGGATGGGTGTTTTCAAAAAGGAATTTGTAAGGGTCAACTTTTGGTAGCTATTGCTAAGGATGCAAACAACCAAATGTATCCAATAACATGGGCAGTAATTGATACTGAAAGCAAGTTCACATGGAAATGGTTCATGATCATTCTGCAAGATGATCTTAATCTAGGAGATGGTTCCCAAATCACTATCATTAGTGATATGCAAAAGGTAATTGAATTTTTATTTTTATTTTTATCTTTAATTTAATTTGATCAAAATTTAACTATCTTTATTGTTTTGTTTTGCAACTACAGGGACTAATAGCAGTTATAGATGAAGTATTTCCAGAATGTGTGCTAGACACATATTAGCAAATTGGTCACAAAACTTTAGAGGCATAGAGAGAAGGAAGAAATTTTGGGCTTGTGCTAGATCCACTTTTGAGGCACAATTTAAGTACAATATAAATGCCTTATCCAAGCTGGGAACAGGTATAGTTAAAGCCCTTATCAAATACAACAAGGAGAAATGGTGCAAAGCTTTTATTCAAACTTTTTCAAAATGTGATAGTATAGATAACAACATGGTGGAGAGTTTCAATGCTTGGATCTTGGGACCTAGGAACAAGACTATTGCAACTATGTTGGAAGAAATTAGAGTTAAGGTGATGAGTAGGGTGAGTAAGTCAAGATCATTTGCTGAAACATGGACATATGGAATATCTCCAATGGCAATGATGGTATTCAATACCAATGTAACAAGATCAATGCAATGCAACATTGAATGGAATGGTGATGATGGATTTGAAGTGTTAGAAGGGGTATACAAGCATACTGTGAACTTGGGTCAACAGAAATGTAGTTGCAGATCTTGGAAATTAAAAGGTATCCCATGTGCACATGGTATAATAGCAATGAACCACTTGAACATGGATGCATCACAAGCAATTTCAAGCTGGTATAGAAAAGAGACATATCTGAAGACATATTCTCATTTCATTCAACCAGTCCCAAACATGAAAATGTGGCCTGAAAGCAGAAACTCAATAGTTGAACCACCTGAGGCAAGACAAATGCCTGGTAGGCCACCAAAGAACAGAAGAAGAGAAATTGGTGAAGTGAGAAAAGTTGGGAAGTTGCCAAGAATGGGGATAGTAATGGCATGTTCAATTTGCAGAGGACCAAATCATAACAAGAGGAATTGTCCAAAAAATCCTAAACCTAAGTCTACACCAACACCCACTCAAGAGGTACATTCACATTAATTTGCTTTTATAAATTAGATTAGGTTACATATTAATTTAGTCTCTTATTGTATTCTTTTTCTACTCACATTAGTCCACTACTGGGAAAAAGAGGGGTAGAGGTCAATATGAAAGAGCAAGCAACAACAACACTGGTACAAGAAGAGGTGCAGGAAGTGGTTACAAGAAGAGGCCAAAAGTTGTTGGACAAGGTGTATTTGTTGCTGATACTGGATATACATGTATTAATGTAAGTGTCTTATAAAACTATCAAAATTATATTTTTAAATGTGATCCCCAAAATAACTATATTGTTAATATTGCAGCAAGGATTGTCTAGCAGTAGAAGAGTTAATGCTGGTGTGGTGAGTTATGCGCATGTGACAGGTGATATTGGTTTTAAACCTACCAAGGAACTGAAGTGGAAAGGTAAACAGGCCATGACTCAAAGAGAACTTCAAGTCCAAAGTGCTATGCGTCGTATTCAAACTAGATCAAAAGTTGTTGGAATTTAAACAACGGCACAAGCCAAGGGAAAATCACCCTCAAAGAAAACTTCTTAGTTTAATGTGTGTTGGTGCTTTTGTGGTTGTAACAACCAAACTTAAATTAATGATTGTTTTGTATTTTGGTGCTTGTGTGGTTGTTCAACCAAACTTTAAATAGTGATTGTTTTTTGTTTTGGTGGTTAACTTAAGCAGGGGCGGATCTATGGGTACCCGTGGGGGTGCCACGACACCCATTGATCTCGGAAAAAACTTTGTATATATATGTATATATGTATATATGTATAAGAAAACTAGTATATATTTTCTTTGCCACCCACAAAACAATGTGGTGAACAGTCCAATTGACAAAGCATACCATTTGCCACACGGGCAACTCGAGTTCGAACCTTGCCTGCACCAATAATTTTTGGAAGCTGAAGCTTTTTCTTCTTTTTTTGTCATTTTTATTAAGCTTTTTCTTTCTTTCTTTTTTTTTTTTTTTGTCATTTTTACTAATGTGTGAAGGTTTTTTTTTTCTTTCATTTATTCTTATTTATTTACTAGTATTTTTTATTAATTCAAATTGACTCTTATTCACCATAATTAATTCTTAAGTTCTTTTACTTTCTCTTTCACTAATTATTAATCTCTTGATATGAGTGTCGCGTGTTTATTCTTTTATCAATTAATGAGTACTGAATTATAAATGTCACATAAATATTATTAAGAATATATTTAAATAATAGTTTTAAAAATGGTGAATATTATTATTGGAGTTCTTTTAATTTGAAGGTTCTTTCGATCTTCACCAACGTTCTTGCTAAATAGGGACTAGATTGAAACTAAAATTTGTATTCTCTTTGTTACATTTTGCAACAACACATAAAGTCAATGGAAGAATATATTAAGTTAACACTATTAGATAGTTTATACAAGCTCAAATTTTAGTATGAAAAATCTTTTTTTCCTCAAAGTTTCAACGAATAAGACCACTAATTCCTAAAAAAAATAAACATTGAATTGTTTAGTTAGCTTTAATCTCATAATATCTAAAAGAAAATATTACTAACATGCATGTTTAATCGATTTGTTTATAAAAATAAAAAAAAAGATAAATAACTTGATTGTAACCTAAAATTAAAGCAACCGACCCGTTTTACCTGAACAATGTGACACCCAGGACCTAAAAATCCTAGATCCGCCTCTGAACTTAAGTTATTGTGGTTGTTGCTTGAAACAATGAAACACTATGATGTTTGTGTTTGATCAAGAAAACACTAGTTATGTTATTATTTCGTGTTTTGTTATCATATTACCTATTACATGTAACTGCAGTTTTATGAAAAAATGACAAGTCAATTGAACATACACAAAGATATATATATATATATATATATAGCTTTAATCAACAGAAACATACATCACTAAAACACCAAACCAAACTAATCCACAAAATGAGAACCCTAGAACCAAAAGACCTTGTGTTAATAACAATTACATTCATAAAAAAAAAATTCAACGACTCACTAAATAAGAACAATATCACATTACATATCAAACTAATGCCCAAAATCAGTTTCAACATCCATCTACACTTCAGCTGTGTTTCTTGTTTGTTGGTCTTCTTCAACAGACCCAAAATCACAGCATTCGCCTGTCTAGGAAATTCTGGATCATACCAATCAAAAAACTTACAAGGATTTGAAATAAGGACTGCATTTCATAAAATCAAAGTTAAAAAAATTACATAATACAAACTAGGCAAATAAAAAGCAAAAAAATATGAAACAATACATACCCCATAGTGTCTACAACCGAGAAATCTACGTCCGAAATTGTCATTTGTCCATGAAATTTTTAGAATTGGAGGAGTCCCACATAAACAAACAAGTCTCCTATTATTTTCATGAATTTAGCAAATGCAATTAAAACAAAAAAGAGAGAAAATTTCTGAAATTTGGAAAGGGAGAAGGGATTAGGGAGAATAAATAGTTAGAGAATAGAGAGAGAAAGTTCTAAAAATATGTCAAATATTAAAGAAAAATGGAGATTTTACCCTTTTTTTTACTGTTGTATCTTTATGATGTGGCAAAAAATTACTTCCTCACGCGCTTAGCAGAGTTTGTTGTCAATTTCTACGCCAAGTGGACAATAAAGGTGTACGCGATGGAGGAATAAACAAGTTCGGAGGGATAATTAAAACGAAATATAATTTAGATGTACATCGAAAAAGCTTCAAGTTCAGGAGGGTCATGAGTACTTTTGCCTATTTTTATCAATAGACTTTTTATATAAACTTCATGGTCATTTTTCAGTGACTTTCCTTCAAATTTCACTTCATAACACTGATTTTCTTTGTGGTTTACGATATTATACTTAAGTCTCTTATTTTCATCTTCTAGTAACAATTCTTTTAATCTATTTGATATTAATAATTATACAAATATTCCCGTCATATTTATTAATTCTCCCTATAGTTTGAAATAATTACATATTATCTCACTAATTAATAATGTTATATCAGAGTTCAAGTTAGATACACATAGATACATGTATTTTTGCTACCAGATACACTCTGAAATACAAATACATAGGGAGAGAGCCGAGTGAGAGTGGAGGAGGGGTGAGCAAGAGAGGATAGATGAGGGAGGAAAGCGAGAATAGATGGAGGAGAGCGAGAGAGGAGGTGCATCTCATACACATGTGAATCACACTAGGTATATGTATTTGGGATACCAAATACATTCTAAAATACAAATACACAGGGAGAGAGGTAAGCGAGAGAGTCAATATATCTCATATACATGTAAATCTACTTGGATACAATGTATCTAAAATATATTACACCCAATTTTGAGCTTATGTATCTAAACGCACCATATATATGTATTTGGGACCAAAATTTGACACGAATGATAACGAAAAAACTCATAGGATGACACTAATTAGGATGATCAACTTAAGTTAGTATCTTTAAGAATTCTTGGTTATTATTTCAAAAAAAGAGAAACAATATTCTCCATGTTCATACCTCAAATTTATATATTCTCTTTTCCATGTCATTACTATTACCATATAGAATTTATTTTTATTTTTGTTGCAGAAATAGAAAAAGATATATTTTATTTTACATGTTAGAAATTAACAAGTGAATAATTTTCTTACATACATTAAAAGGTGAATTTTCAATTATTGCAATTTGCTTCTTTTGACGAAGATTTATTTTTCAAAATTTTCTAATGAACAAATAGTAGAATATTCTTAATTATTGCAATTTGCTTCTTTTGACGAAGATTTATTTTTCAAAATTTTCTAATGAACAAACAGTAGAATATTCTTATTTGGGCGATACCATAATATTGGCTGTTACGTTTTTGGGTCTAATGGACTTCTTGAAAATTGATGTTTACCGATAAATTAAACAAGGGCAAAATAGTCATCTCATAAATATTTTGTATTAATGATAAATACATTAAAAGAATCGTTGCAAATTAATCAAAATAATAGAGGAAAGTGAATATTATAAATCATAAGAGCGGTAAGTGTTATAGAGTCAAATTTGGAGAGAGATCTCTGAAATTATCTCATATATATGTACACACATTATATATATTTTTATCTGTAGATATACAATAAGCTAAACTAAGTTTTAGCTTCAATCACACACTTCATATACATTTCTATAATTTGCTAGTGTCTCTCTACTCCTTCAATCATTCAATGAACTCGGTAAATGTAGCTCAAATCCAGTTTGTTTGGACAATTAGAGAGAGGGGGAGAGACTTGCAATTTCGATTAAATTTGGTAACTAAATCGTCAATTGAATTTTTATGATATATGCTTGGTATTTCTTTGGGTCAAAAGGCTATTTATGTACAGAGACGGAACTAGACTATTAGCGTATATCATGAAATTTGAACGAATTCAATTACTTTTTTTGTAAATCCTATTAGAAACACTAGTAAATATAAATAAAATTTAACTTGCTAACCCAAGTACTAAAGCTTTGCGGCCCAAAGACAAAACCCACTTGCTCCAAAAAGGAGACTATCATTTCTTCCTTTTAAATCCAAAATCATATTTTCAAAAAATAAATAATTATTATCTAGGATTTGTTATTGAATATCAATACTCATTGTTTAAAGTTAAGGTTATTATATACTACAAAAAGATGCATAAATATTTTCCTTCATATCAAAAACACTCTAAAAGGAGAAAATAATAATAATTTTTCTTTACATATTAAGAAGCCATGAATAATATAGATATACATTTTTCGTTGTCTGAACCATTTTATTAAAATCTAGATCAAATATTGATGAGCCGGATATTTTATTTGTTTTCATCCGATTTATTTTAAATCGATGATCTATATTTCGACTCAATTCACTAATTTACACCCTAATCGAATCCATAAATCTTAAACCTGACCTCTGCCTCTGCTTATGTAATTCCCCCCTTACAATAATTGGTGAATTTAACCCATCTTTGACCCACACCGTATGTCATTATAGGCCAGACGCTAGACTCCAACACTTCTTCGCACTAAAAAATATGTCAAACCAGTCCATTGTAAAGTGTTTAATAATGGGTTAATAATCACTCAAGTCAAATGAACAACAAGTGAAATTAAAGAAGCTTATTCCCTTTAGCATTTAGCTTTTCACAACTGTTACATTATCTTTTTTTTTTTTTTTTTGGTCACGACGATTAGCAAATTAGCTTTTTGCAGTGTTTCATCATTTTGATTCTTCGGAAATTACCTTTCAGTTATAAGAAATAGAGAGCGCTTTTGATCTTTATTATATTTTGGTATAAAAAACGTACTTACCATCAAAACATTGAACCACCTCTACTCTTATTTCTTAACGGCTGAATTGCAACAAATAATAATTCTTACGATGATACAATGCATGTAGGAGTCTTTTTATCTTTACAACGTCATTTTTGGTACCAAGAATGATTAAGATTTCAGAAAAGGGTCAAGTACCTTTCAACTATGCTAATTAATTTAATTAGTAGATAAGAATTAAGATTTGATATGGTCCAATTTTGAGACGGCAAGGACATTTTTGATATCATAAGATAACATATAGCAAAATCACTCTATTTTCAATACATAAAAAGGGTATTTTTAGTTATTTTCCGTTGATTCTTTGTCTAGTTCCGTTTCACTATGAAATAATGATCCCTTTTTTCTTGACTTTGGCTAAATCCTTAGAAAATATCAAGAATCTCAATCGTAGTCTTATTAATCTTAATAAATAAAAAAACTAAATATATATTTGAATAACTCAAATTTAATCACTTGAATTTGTTAAAAGTGTGTCTCGTCCAAATTTAGCCCAGACAAATTAATTAGAACACCACTGATCTCCATCTTTTCATTTTCCATTTTCCAACATTAAAGTTTTCTTTCTCATCAATATATTTTATTTCCCATGTCAGCATGAAGTGTTTGTGAGATACAATTCAACCAAGTTTAAGTCTATATGATCATTAATTAAGTTTAAGTATTTATCTTATAAAATATAATCACCAATAAAAAAACTATCGATATAATGTACCGAATCAAACAAGTAGCAAAAGTGAGCACTTAGCTAATCATGATTTTAGGGAATTTATTGTCCATTAATTAAATTAAATCTTCAATTATGAGCTGAAGTAATTTTTTATTTTGATGTTATTATTAGTGTTGTCTTTTGTGGGGAAACCCTAATTTTGTCTGCCACCATTGAAAGAAATTCCATTATTTTTGCTTAAAATTTGTGGGAATCAACGGAGGCATGAAAAGATAGAAGCAAATAAAATGGTTTGAATTATACTTCCCTGTTTCATATTATAATTAATCCTCGTATTAAAAATAGTTATTTTGATTTATTTGTCTGATTTATAAAAATACTTTTTTGAGTATATCTTTTTCTTTCTATTTTTACCATAAAAATAACATAGTCGTCAAAGTTAGAGTTTCAAAGCATCATATAAGGTTTTTAGTTTGTGAATATACTCTTCTAACTAAAGTTATCTTAAGTGGTGTGTTAGGTCAACAAAGGATAATATGAAATAGAGAGAATAATTATTTAATACTGAGAGTAATATGAGAAAAAAAAACTTCTTTATTTATACTAAAATGAGCAAACTCTGTGGTGATCATAATATATTTAGTTCTCTCTAGTTCTTATTTTCTTCATGTTTGTTAATTAGTAGAGGTTTGATACTTCATTAGGATTTAGTAAGATAAGACCTACCTTCCCTTGCTTGTGCTTATCCGTGAGTTTTTGATTTTTGTTTTTAATAAAATGCCACAAGACTGTCTAGTGATATAAATTTATGAAAAAAATATATATATTTTAATATAAAAATCAAGTAAAATAAAACGGGTGAAGTATAACTGTTTTAAAGTGCAAGGACATGACATGACATGAATTCATAGCACTTTAGATCAAGTGGGTCACTAATTGTTTCACCATCTATTTTAGCCCTTCAACACATTGGAGTTTCCACCATATCGAAGTTTTAATAAATTCCTCAATCTTCTCTTACATTGCTTCTATTAGGTGTCAATCACAAATGTCATTCAATTATATTTGAAAACTTAAAATATTTCCAAGGAATCTTTAATCTCCCACTAGTGTAAGCAAATTCCAAAATGGCACCAAGTGATACTACTATAGGTTAAAAATAATGTACAAATTAGTCGGGCATGATTAAACGCAAATAATTCAAGAGTAGATAGCTTGATCATTTCCACTAAATTTAATATAATTAATAACGAATGCAATGATATATGGTTTAGTTCATGAAACTTAATCTAAACCCCATAAAACATACTTTTTGGTTCATCTTTTACTTGTCAAGTTTAAAAACTAAAGAGATAATTTATAGTTTTGTACGTGTCTATTTTATCTTTGTTATTAAATACTATTCATTTTTAATATTTAAATGACTTATAATTAATAAGGGTGATATAGTAAAATTACTTATTTATTTATTTATTATTTCTTAAAGTTTGTGTAAAATCAAGCATAACAGGTAAAAATAGACGGAAAAACTAATAGAATTTTCTCCTCCCTCAAATATTAGTAGTAAACAGTCTTCTCTCTCTATACTTATCGAATAAGTCTCATATCCGCAATTCAAAGAAATGAATGATCTTTCTATTATGATCACTAATCCTTGCCTTTTAAACTAGCTTTAATTAAGATTGACTCTAAAATTTATTTCTTTTAACACTATCCTAGACTTTATAAACAAGTGTCGAGATACATACTTGTACATGGCCCTAGCTAGAAATTAATGAATTAAAAGTTATACTGTATCAGTTTTTCTTCTGTGCCAACACTATACTGAACTAGAATTAAAGAATTAAAGTTATTGGAGATCAAAATAAAAAGAAGGAATTGGAGCAAAATAATGTGTTGTTTGCCACTAAAAAGTTAAAAGTGAGGTTTAATTAGATTGATGAAATTAATTAAAGAGAGAATTTTATGAAGCAAAGGAAATCATATTAATTAGGTCATTAGGTGGCAGACAACATATATCACATATGGCAATTCTTAACAGCTTGACACATCCGCTATTATAGTAGTATGATTAAAGGCAAGCATAATTGAAAAGAAACTTCCCCAAAGAAGCATGGACAAAAGAAATATAGCAGCAAAATTATTCAAGGGATGGCATTATCAATGCATTAATTGGACTTGAATTAGACCAACTACAAGAATGTTTGTCTCTTAACCCCTTTGAACGGCCACATATGCAAATTTTCCTTTTATATCATTTTGATAAAGAAATATATCTTCGATATATATATAATATAAAGTTAAAAATTAACTCACAATGATCGTTCAAGATCATATCAAGAGATAAATTACATCATTTTGACACCAATGTAGGACTCAATTCCGACACACGCCAAAAATTGGGTATCTAAGCGTGGAAAATTAAATTAAGATGGGGGATAACCATTAGATTAATACGAATTGAGATGAATCTGACTTTGGTACATGCCATAAAAAGATTAACATGCACAAATAGAATCTTTCAGTGTCACTGTTTATATTTTAACTCCGTTAAAAAAGGTCTTGTGAAATTGTGTAACGACCCTCATGTCATTTTGTGATTTCTACTTTTTTTTTTCTTTGTATGACCCTCATTATGTCCTTCTTTAGCTTTTATGACTTGCAAGGATGGGTGACACGATTTGTCGATGTGATCAAATGCATTTCAGAAAAGATAATTAATTTTGAAAGTTTGACCAAAGTCAATATTTTGAATTAACAAGGCCAGATTTGAGTTTCGAAGATTTCACTAGGTCGAGATTGTGATTTATGACTTAGTTGGACGACTTGCATAAATTCTGAGGTGTTCAAGAGCAATTTAGACCTTTGAGTTGATTTTTAGATTGTAGAAAGTTTTGAGTTGATCACAATCAACATTTGATCAAAATGACCTCGGATCAGTGATTTGATGATTCAATTTTAACAGGCCTGAAACATATTTTATGATCAATTGACATTATTTGTTCCTATCATGAGTTTTGAGGGTCAATTTCGAGTTTTCGACTGTTAGGACTCGACTGATGCTTGAGGTTGTGGTGCGACCACATCTGCGCTTCTAATGCCATTTTTGTGGAGTCGGGGTGTTTCCACTTTTGCAGAGTGGGGCAAGGCCATGGGAGTCCACGAATTCAACTCATTGTTCATAGTTCAATTATGGGAGTTTGGGAGCTCAATTTTGGATAATTTCAAAGGGATTTGTTTAATTTGATCTTGGGGTAAGAATCTAACCCTATATATATTTGGTACTTTTTCGCTAATATGTCATCTATTTTCTAATTTAATCGCGTTAAGGTGTTGAAAGTTAGGATTTTTGTACCTAAAGTTAAGATGTCCTATTTTGATGATTTTTGGGTCGATGTGAATTTAGTTTTTGGTAAAATTTCATATTTGAGACCCTTTTACTAAGGGTAGATTGATTTTGAAACAAAATTTCAGTTTTGAACTGAAAGTAGACTTTTTGACTCAAATTTTGCATAAGATATTTATGTAACAAAATGAATATCAATAGATCCCTATTATCATATAGAGTGTGATTTTAATAGATAGAGAAACTCCTATTTGAGAAAGTTAGTAGTCTAAGGACATCGTGATGAAAGCATGAACTAGAGATAGATATTGATGATGATCCACATCAGGCTAAAGAGATGATCCATCTCAGACATCATGTGAATTTGTTGCTACACTAGTATTACAGGACACCATGTTCTATATTTAGAGCTTTCTTGAGGGTGCTAATAGTTTTGCAACTAACTACGTCTGAGGGTTCTCAACCAATTTTTGTTATGTCTCTTCGTATGGATACTTCACCACTATTTGATCTTTCTGTCCATCGTGGCTAGGACAATATGTCTTTAAAGGGGTAGGGGATGTTTGATCGATTTATCAAGATGTGTTCTTCTTATTTCACTGGAGATAAGATCTTGAGGAGGATGCTTATAATAAGTTCTTGATTAGTTATCATGAGAGGTTGCATAACCTTAAGTAAATGGAGTCGCACGGGGAGAGCCTATATTAATTGTAGACCAGTTGATTCACCTACCTTGTCTTGGTCTTAGTTTTAGAGATCTTCTTAAAGAAGTATGTTCTATGGAGGCAACGACAAGAGATCTCACAAGATTAGTAGCTTCAGTGGTGCTTCATCTAGAGGAAAATGTGTTCATGATTTTTTTTTATATATAAAATTACTTTTAATTTAAATATAGAAAGGTGAATTTTTCTTCAAACGGATGAATAAGAAAATTGTTACACATAAAGTGCAACAGATCGGGAGATACATTTATATCATTACATGTTAAATAATCTAATAGATTACTTGCACACTATGTGTGGGTTCAAATTATTATATTTGTATAGTACAATAGGAATCATGGGGTGATTGTTTTAGTTGTTATTTTATTATACTTATATTTGTCTACCCATAGTTTGTATTATAAAATAAATTTTCATGAAAAATCATGATGACATTTCCTCATCATTTCAGTTTGGAAAAGTATACTTCCTCATTTTAAAAATTACTGTGCCCTTGTCTCTTTTCAATATTGTTGAGGAACATAGAAAAGGTCTTTCCAATACCGTATATATTATTATTATTATTATTATTACTATTATTATTATTATTATTATTATTATTATTATTATTATTATTATTATTATTCAATCTGCAATAATTCTTACTACATAAGCAGTCGTGACAGAATAATTTTTATCAATACTACAAATTAAATTAAACTAAATTATATTGTAATCGTCAGATCACACTTTACTTAAAAGAAAATATTTGGTAGATGAGATGCTTATTTAAAATATAGTTTAAATTAATTAGCATAAATTTACGTTCATAAATGTCCTAAGAAATATGTATATAACATAGCCAACCCCACATCTGAGAGAAATAAAATTTGTTGAACAATGAGCTTATAATATACTCCCTTTCTTCCAATTTATGTGACTTACTTTCCTTTTTGGCCAGTTCCAAAAAAAATGATATATTTCTATATTAAGTAACAATTTAACTATAAAATGTCTATTTTACCCTTAATAAAATGATTTACAGTCACACAAATTTCTATCATTTATTTTGGACCACAAGTTTTAAAAGTCTTTCTTTTTTTCTTAAACTTTGTGTCGAGTCAAACTACCTCACATAAGATGGACAGAGGGAGTATATAATTAAAAGAAAACAAAGATCGATGGCATATTCCTATAGCAATAAGAGAGAGAACGCCTCTAAAAAAAAAAAGTGACATAATAGGTCAGAATTTGTTCTCTCGCTCCTTGCTGGAGGAGCGGCATACCGGAAAAAAAAGCCCTTCCTCGGATTCGAACCGATGACTTTCTTAGCCTATTTCTAGTTTTTCTGTTTCTTTCCGGATTTTTACACTTGTCCTTGTTACATAAAGAATAAAATAAGTTTATGCTAATAATTGTTGTATAAAAGTTTGTAATTTTCCACATCTAAGACAAGGGAATTAAAAAGTATCTTTTTGTTCAAGCTTACTAGCATTTTGAAAATAGATTAATGTAAGATTAAAAAAAAAACAAAGTGTGTGTCACTAGGAAACAAGAAAGTACACGTTTGTTCTTTGGATTCTATTACCTTGAAGCATCCAACGTCCAATTTTATTTTTTAAAATGGTTCTTTTGTAATGTATTATTCAAATCAAATACGAGTACATCAGTAATGCTATTCTATCGTATCAAATATAAAAATAGATGTTTTAGCAAAATAAGGAGTAACCTGATTCACTGACTTCTTAACAACCAACAAAGAAAAAAATGCAACTTTTTGATAAAAGTTTTACAATAAAAACTAAAGAATTAAAATAAGAGTAATTCACCAAATTTTCTTCTAGAGCTTACTTTGTTAGGATCGAAAATAATTAGGTGTCATGCAGAAGCTAGCAAAGCAAATCTCGAAAGTCCATGAGTAAGAAGACAAACAAGAAACACACCAAAAGACACAAAGATTTAACGTGGTTCGGTCAATCGACTTACGTCCACAAAGGAGATGAGCAATCCACTATAGATATGAGAGTACAAAATATAGAGAGAAATAACCTCAATCAATTCACTTGGAATACATGAGAGGTTTACACAAGTGATAACGTATCAAGCTTGTGACCCACAAATTCTCCCCCTAACCAAAACTCTCAAAGCCCTTCTGATTAAGTTAGAAAGAACATGCCTCTATTTATAGAGTCCTAAACCTTTTCCTACTAGAAAAGGACTAGCCAATCCAAAACATTTTTCTAAAAGGAAAACCTATTTATGGTAAGAAACTCAGGACAATTAATACCCAACATACTTTACAAGTAAGTTATCAATTTCCACAATCAATCTTATTCTACTGAATCGTTCCTTTAGCCAAATAAGAGCATCACGTACCCCTATGATCTCAGTAGACTGCAGGGCTACCAACACAGTCAAGAAATATAGTTTTATCAGCAGTAAATTGACGAAAGTGATCACGTAGCATCATGCCTATTCCTGTCAAATCGGTATGAATATCGTAAGAACATTTAATTATGTCAAGCAAAAGTTGTTCTCATCTAGTAATCATATTAGTTGTAGCAACAACATACATCTAGGCTCCTAAATTGGTCCTCCTTCATTCCTTCAACTCCTTCTCCG
Source organism: Solanum acaule (assembly GCA_036250505.1). Taxonomy (NCBI): domain Eukaryota; kingdom Viridiplantae; phylum Streptophyta; class Magnoliopsida; order Solanales; family Solanaceae; genus Solanum; species Solanum acaule. The sequence continues at coordinate 407 of JAJOOR010013690.1, read as the reverse complement.
CACAGTGCAATGTGGCAGCGAGCACATTTTATTTATTATTTCAATATAAATTATTAATTTCTAGCTTCCCGCCAACTCCACAAAATCATGACTGCTTTTTTCATTTTTATTTTCGTATTACTCTTTGCTCTTTAAATCACGCCACAAAATCTTTACTATACTGTTTATTTGAGATTAAAATGTAATTGCTATATATTGTTTGTGTAGATACTAATATATATAATTGTGCTAATTTAATCATATATATGAAAAGATTAAATGGAAGTAAAAGCTATATCAATGCCTAAGTGCGTTGAATTTTAAATACGGGTGGGTGACGATGCTTTTCTTCGGTGGATGGCTACCATACTATCAAACAAACACAAAATGCTTTCATTGTTCCTTGTTTTTATATTAAAACTAGAATC
>JAJOOR010013689.1:0-22579 GCA_036250505.1 Solanum acaule | reverse complement strand
TAAACAAGTTTCCGGTAACTTCCGAAGCACATTTTTAAGAACTTTTGGGTCAAATTCAAATATAATCATTTCATTAAGTTCTCGACTCCAAACTCACATGTGAGGCTCTAGTTTCACTCTATCATTTTCCGAGTCGTTACACATTGGCTGGCTAGTTAAAATTATTGTTCTCCATCTGTAATTGTTGCTATTGATCTAACTAATGAGAAATTCTTCGAGGTGCATATACCTACTATTACTACTAATTTTCTTTTGCGCTTTTATGGAATTTTGGCTCTTAGAGGGTGTCTTTGTGCATTGGGTAATAGAAGAAATGAAAATGAAATTGATGTTTGGATGATGAAAGAAATGGGGTTGCGGAGTTTGTTGAGTTTCTTTCCCTTCCTCGAATATTACATAGATTTGTTCATTACAATGTATTTTGTTCTTTTGTTGTAATTTAATGCACTATGTATGAGTTGTGAATGATCGGCCTTTTCATTTTTTGAATTAATTGATAAGTACCTTGAAGTGTTTATATTATTTCCATATATATATATATCACACATAAATGATTACTCAGCTATAATTTTGATCAATTTGCTAAGTTCTGTTTTTATTTCCCCAACTATTCTTCAGTTCTAGGAAAAAAAACCTAGAGTTTGTGTGGCTTCTCTGATTACTCCAAAACCTGTATCTTGCTGACAGTAACGTTATATATGATCCAGTTTTTCTCTTAGCTAATCTAAAATGTTTGTGCTGAAATTCTACACTTTTAGCCAAATATGTTGCTTAGTTTTCATACTTATTCTTCTAAAGCTGCTATAGCCACGTATAACCTACAGGGATTGCATACACATCTATATGTCAAAGTGTAATGCCACATAATACCATTTGACACATGTTTTTTGCCTTGCGCAGGGATATACATTTGCTTCTATGGATAGTGTCAAAGAACATGAGTTGATCACAGAGGCCTTGATCTCAATATATTTTACTTCTTAATCTTTTATTTTACGGATACTATTTCAGATCACTATAATAGAAGGAGAGTTGTGGAAGTAAACTTGCATTTTGATTTTGTATGATGTCAGGAGAAATGGCTTTTAAACATATTTGTAACTTTGCAATGTTTTAACATATAATAGAAGGAGAGTTGTGGAAGTTATTTGTTTTTCTGGCTTGAAAAATGGTACATAGTCCGCGCTTTCTTACAAACTCATCCTACCTAAACCTTTTTCAGCCAAATGAGCTTGATTGTAAGAAGCTCCCATAGAATTACAATTTCTAATCTTAGACACTAACAATTTGTGCTACATATCCCTGCAACTTGCATTGAATATATTAAACATTATCTAGTTTATTATGCTACACCTAGTTACATGTAGTGTTGTCAAAGGCTCGCTTTAAGAGTGCTTAATCTGTAAAGCGACGCTCAAAATGTGATGAGCGCTTCACCTCACTTAATGTGTACTTTAGTGTCGTCATCAAGGTTCTAAGGCATATATTCCCTTGCCAATGATCCTATTCTGATTATGCAATATTAAACAATTGATATTTCACTTTATTGTAATTCTTTTTCAATTTTTTTTGTTCAAATATTTTTCACTCATTCTTGATGGCTCTCAACCAATTCCAGAAAATTTCTTGGTGAAAACCAATTAAATCCATTTTATCACAATTGGGTTCTCCTTCTACAGTTCATCGCTTAGTCTCTAATAATAGTTTAGGTTTCGATATCTTTAGCATTTGTCATAGGTTATAGTATCAAGCTTGTGTAGAGAGTTAAATTAATAATTTTCCTTTCTCATTGTTTGATATTATGCTTGTGGTCCTTTAGATTTGATTTGTTAAGATATTTGGGGTCCAGCCTTGGAAATTTCAAGTGATGGTTTTCGTTTTTATTTTATATTTTTTTATATCACTTTAGCAAACACTCTTGGATATATATTGTTGAGAATAAATCTGATGTTCTTGATATTTTTCATCAATTTCATTTATTAGCTGAGAAAATTCTTTGGTTGCTCCATTAAATGATTTCAAGCATATTGGGGATGTGGTTTAACGCGTTGAGTTCCTATGTGCACACACATGGAGTCACACAATGTGTTTCCTATCCATGAACTCCTTAACAAAATGGGTGTGCAAAAAGAAAAAGAAAACATGGGCATGTCACTGAAACTGGTCGTGCACTGTTTCTTAACTCACATGTCCGTTCAAATTTTTGGACAAATGCATTTGAAATGATTGTTTTTCCAATTAATCTTCTGCCCACTCCTCCATTAAATCATCAAAGTCCATGTGAAATTTTGCTTGGTGAAAAGCATGGTTATAATCAACTACGTATTTTTGGTTCCTTCTGCTACCATTGGATTCATCCTCGTTCCACTCACTGTGACTTTCATTGTTTTACTTGCACTCTGAAAGGCTACAAGTATTGTTATCATGCCCATATTTCTTTTTTGTTTCATGTCATGTGTTATTTGATGAATAAGTGTTCCATTTTCCAGAAGTTGATGGTATGTGCATTGCATTCACTAAGTGTCACACCAGGAGCCTACACCCTGGGCGGGACTGGCACTCGAAGGCCATTGCTGGCCCCAAGCGAACCCTTGGCCTGGCATTCTGAACTCAGCGGAAGAATTACTCAACATAAATAAGCTTAAACAACAACTTTAAGAAATAATATCTTAGCCAAATTGGAAACTTAAGTCTCATAGCAAAACATCTGCAATACAAAGATGAGAGACTCATTACTAACTGTCTGACTGTCTATGAAGCCTCTAAAACAACTGAGATGGATGTTGGGACAAACCCCACAACATCCTAATGAACTAAACTATAACGCGAATAAAAGAGTCCTACAAAATACAATGAGGCTCACCAACAGACTCTAAATGCTCAAGTTGGATAAACGAGGTGCTGGATGCTGATCCTACTTACCTGCGTCTGCATCATAAGACGATACAGGCCAACTGGCATCAGTACATTGAATGTACGAGTATGTGAGTTGGAATGCTAAATACATAGGCTAGAAAAGGAATCTTAAAGAAACTGAAGAAATTACCTGGCTCAACTCAACTCAACCTGACTGACTAATTTCAATATAAAACAATTTAAAACAAATGCAATATAAAGAAAAGTTGTTTAAAAACATGCTATAAACTCTGTGTGTATACAAAGATACAACAAATCTGAGATATATGTAGAAATACAAATGAACTGCTGTATATAAAAATACAATAACTGCTGTGGGAGTTTCTCTAACCAACAACCATCACATAAGAGCTATAGTGATGATACAACGATCAACCTCACGCTGCCAGAGCATCCTATACCCGACCAAAGGTATAGAACCTGAACTGCCTAATGGATCCACTAGTCTAATTTGAAAAGGATTCATCTAAAAAGTATGAACCTCTTCTACCCATGATGGTTACATGGTTCTTTGGGGAGCGCTGGATGGCGCGTTGCCCCAAGGGGCAAACTTCAGAGTCCCTTTTTGGGAGCGTTGGTTGGCGTGACGCCCCACCCTTTCCCAGGTGAACTCCGGCTTTTCTCCTTCATTTTTCATCTCTAAACCCTCCAATCTTCCCTAGTTCCTTCCCCAAACACTTAGGATCAATTGTACCCTCAATATACAACCAATCTAATTCGAAAAACATCCCGGAAACATGAATCAAATCAACCACCAAACATCAACAACTCAACCAACAAGAATTTAACAATTGTTCTTCAAGAACTTCACTTCTTAACATGTAAACAACTCCAAATTGATGAATTGAAACAAGTTAGTGTGTGGGTGAACTAACCCAACACAAAATAAATCTTACATACCTTAATAGGGATCACCCCCGATGAATTCCACTCCAAACGCTTGACGTTCTTGGCGAAATCTTGGCTTTTCTCCCTTTCTTTCTTACTTCTCTTTTCTCCAAGCCCTAAGCGTGAATATAATTTTTATAATCTGACCAAAAATAAGTTTTTACCCCAATAAATCCCTAAATACGAATTAGGAAATAAATTAGAGAAAAGACTACTTTGCCCTTCCTTAATTTCGGATTGGGACTTTCCTCAATCCAACATCCCAACTTCCGAAAGGCATAACTCACTCATACGATGTCAAAATCGCTCAAACTTGGCGGCGTTGGAAAGATCTCTCCAAAGGATTTCCAACCATATCAAGAGCTGCTTAGACAAAATTTTTAGATTTCCTTATTCTTTCCAAAAATCAACATTTTCATATTTTAAACTCTTTTTAGTCGTTTCTAGGTGTGAGTTGTTAAAATATCTCCCCCTTGGGAACATTCATCCTTGAATGAGCTTTATTTCACTAAGCTAAGGGTGGTAACATCTAGTTCAAACACCCGACAAGTAAATGCAACAATCAACATGCTTATTTAAAATTCAAAAAGTACTTAGAAGAGAATTAGATGTGGATATCTCTTCTTCATATCTTCTTTAGCTTTCCAAATAGCTTCCTCAACAAATTGGTTCCTCCAAAGGACTTTGACTGAAGCTACTTCTTTGGTCCTTAACTTGCGAACTTGGCGATCTAGAATCTGGACAGGGATCTCCTCATAGGATAATCTATCCTTGATCCTAATATTTTCAGTTGGTATGATTAACGATGGATCGCCCATGCACTTCTTCAACATGGAGATGTGAAATACCGGATGAACCGCTGCTAGTTCCTGTGGTAGCTCCAATTCATAAGCTACATTGCCAATTCTCTTGACTATGCGATAAGGTCCAATATACCGGGGACTAAGTTTCCCCTTCTTACCGAACCTCATAACACCCTTCATGGGTGAAACTTTCAAATATACCCAATCATCTACTTCGAACTCTAACGCCCTTCTCCTAACATCAGTGTAGGATTTTTGACGACTCTGTGCTGTTTTCAACCTCTTTTGAATCATTTTCACCTTCTTTATAGCTTAGTGAACTAAATTTGGTCCTATCAACCCTACTTCACCAACTTCAAACCATCCAATAGGAGATCTGCATCTTCTCCCATAAAGAGCTTCATAATGAGCTATTTGGATGCTAGAGTGGTAACTGTTGTTGTAAGCAAACTCGATGAGAGGTAGGTGATCATCCCAATTCCCTTTGAAATCAATCACACAAGCCCTCAACATATTTTCTAAAGTCTGAATAGTGCGCTCTGCTTGCCCATCAGTCTGAGGATGAAATGCAGTACTTAAGTTCACCTTTGAACCCAAGCCTTTCTGAAAAGATTTCCAGAACTGTGCAGGTAATTGTGCACTTCTATCTGAAATAATGGAGACTGGGACTCCATGAAGTCTTACCACCTCCTGAATATATAACCAGGCATAATCTTCTGCTGAATGGATAGTCTTTACCGGTAGAAAATGGGCTGTTTTAGTCATTCTGTCTACAATCACCCAAATAGAATCATGTTGTCTGCGAGACCTTGGCAAACCTATGTTGAAGTCCATATTAATAATCTCCCACTTCCATTTTGGAAGTTCTATATTTTGCGCCAAACCACCGGGCCTTTGATGTTCAACTTTCACTTGCTGGTAATTCGGACATTTGGCAACAAATTCTGTAATATCCTTCTTCATACCATTCCACCAATATACCTCTCTCAAATCACGGTACATTTTGGTGGAACCCGGATGGATGGAGTATCTGGAGCTATGAGCTTCCTCCATGATCCTCTCTTGGAGTTCTTCCACCATTGGTACACACAATCTACATTGGTATTTTAACACACCATCTCCTCCTTGTTCGAAAGCTAATACTCTCTGTTTTTGAACATTTGCCTTCAAGTCCAGCAAAATGGGGTCTTGGTCCTGCTTTTCCTTCACCTCTGACACTAGTGATGATTCAACCTCGCTCATCACCACTATTCCTCCTTCTATGGAATCCATAAGTTTGACTCCCAGGCGTGCAAGTCTCTGTACATCTTTTGCTAACTCTTTCTTTCCTTCTTCAACATGAGCTGTACTACCCATAGATAACCTGCTTAAAGCATCAGCAACCACATTAGTCTTACCTGGGTAGTAGTGAATACTCATGTCATAATCCTTGAGCAACTCTAACCACTTCCTTTGTCTGAGATTGAGTTCTTTCTGAGTGAACACATATTGTAAGCTCTTGTGGTCAGTGAATACATCAACATGAACACCATACAAGTAGTGACGCCAAATCTTCAAAGCGAAGACTACCGCAACCAATTCTAAGTCATGGGTTGGGTAGTTCTTCTCATGAACCTTCAACTGTCTGGAGGCATAAGCTATCACCTTGCCATTCTGCATTAGGACACAACCCAAGCCAACTCTAGATGCATCACAATACACCACAAAACCTTGAGTACCTTCTAGTAAGGTCAACACTGGGGCAGTAGTCAACCTCTTCTTTAATTCCTGAAAGCTTTTCTCACAAGCTTCAGACCATTGAAACTTCACTGTTTTCTGAGTCAACTTCGTCAAAGGAGACGAAATAGACGAGAATCCCTCTACAAACCTTCTATAATGGCCAGCTAAACCCAAGAAACTCCTAATATCAGTTGGAGATGTGGTCTAGGCCAATTCTGCACTGCCTCAATTTTCTGAGTATCTACTTTAATTCCTTCTCCAGACACAATATGGCCTAAGAATGCCACAGACTCAAGCCAAAACTCACACTTAGAGAACTTGGCATACAACTCCTTATCTTTCAAAGTCTGAAGAACTATTCTGAGAGGACTAGCATGATCTTTTTCATTCCTTGAATAGATTAGTATGTCAAAAATGAAGACGATAACAAACATATCTAAATACGGTTTGAAGACTCTGTTCATAAGATCCATGAACGCTACTGGTGCATTGGTCAAACCAAAGGACATGACCAAGAACTCATAATGACCATATCTAGTCCTGAATGCTGTCTTTGGAATGTCGCATTCCCTAACTTTTAACTGATGATAGCCTGATCTGAGGTCAATTTTTGAAAAACAGGTGGCACCCTGAAGTTGATCAAATAAATCATCTATCCTTGGAAGAGGATACTTATTCTTGATGGTAACCTTGTTCAATTGACGGTAATCTATATACATCCTAAGGGAACCATCTTTCTTTCTCACAAACAAAATCAGAGTGCCCCAAGGTGAGACATTTGGTCAAATGAAACCCTTATCTAGGAGATCTTTCAACTGCTCTATCAACTCTTTCAAATCTGCTGGTGCCATTCTATATGGCGGAATAAAGATAGGACGAATATCTGGAATGATGTCTATGGCGAAGTCTATTTCTCTCTAAGGAGGGACTCCGGGTAGATCATCAGGGAAGACTTCTGGAAACTCTCTTACTATAGGAACTGACTGAATGGGAGGTACCTCAACACTTGAGTCATTAACTCGGACTAAGTGATGGTACTCTTGTGATTGACGGCAATAGGATAATCACGATAGACCCTTTCTCCTAGAATATACTCACCAACAGGTGCGGAAACACTGAATGGTTCACTAAGTTGATCAGGAATAACATCAAAATTCATAGCAACATAAGGAGTTACAAAAGACAAACTCGCTCCTGGGTCTAGTAAAGCATAAATAGTAAAGTCAAAGACTTGAATCATACCAGTGACAACATCTGGTGAATCCTCCTGCTCTTGGCTACTGTTGATAGCATACAAGCGGTTTGTTCCCCCGCTAGTACCAGAAGTAGCTCCTCTAGGTGCAGCCTTGTTTGGTGGAGCAACTGAAGAAGACTGGGCTCTATTGCTCCCATTACCCAGCCTGTTCTCTGGACACTCTCGCATGAAATGTCCACTCCGGCCATACGTGAAACAACTAGTGGAGCCTTCACGACAAATACCTGAATGATTCCTACCACACTTGGCGTAGACGGAGGCTTGCTACCCCCTTGCGCCAAGTACACTGTGAATAGGTAGGTTTAACTCTGAAATTTTGACCATAGTACTCACTCTTGTTCTTATGTGCAGGTGCACTAGCAGATGATGGAGCAGGTCCCTTCTGTTTCTATTGGAAAGACGACTGGTTTGCATTACTCTTTTGCTGCCCGGACTCATTCCCTGTCTTAGCTCTCTTGTTGTTGAACTCCTCTCTACCCCTCAACTTCTCTTTCTCTACCTACTGCACATAGACCATCAACCTCAAGATGTCCATGTCCCCATTAAGCATTGCTATTCGGCCCTCCTTGCTTGACAGGCGACCCAAACCAGCAACAAATAAACTCATCCAACTCCTCATGTCCGCAACCATTTCAGGAGCATAGCGAGACAGTTGGGTGAAATTCAACCCATACTCATGCACACTCAAAGAATCCTACTTTAGTGTGAGAAACTCACGTACCTTAGCCTCTTTCAGTTCTCGGGGAAAGAATCGCCCGAAGAAGGCCTCCTCAAAACATGCCCAACTCGCAGGTTGTGCATTCTCAGCTCTACCCCCTTTCCACCGATCAAACCAGGTCCTAGCAACATTCATCATCTGATAAGCAGCTAGCTCCACTCTTGCAATATCAACAATATGCATCACATTGAACACCTTTTTTAGTTCCTCAATGAAATTCTCTGGGTCCTTAGTAGTGCTCGAACCAGTGAAACTTGGAGGATTCATCCTCAAGAACTCACGAATCCTTGAAGTGTCAGCCTCTTGTTGCCGAGCTCCTCTCTGCTGCCCAACCTGATTGGTCACAACTTGGCTAAGCATCTTTATAGCCTCTCTAAACTCAGCATTAGAGACCTCTCCTTGTCGTTGCACTTCAGGTGCATTAGGTAACTCTTGATCTTCAACATTCCTCCTAGCTGGATGACCTCTGATTGCTCTTCGTGGAGGCATGATTATCTGAAAACACGCGCAAGCACGAATTAGAGGGAAACTTTTTAGAGATAAACTCTAACGCACGAAAAGAGTGTGAAAGAAGTGAGATAGTTCCTAAATGTTGTAGCCTCCTAATCATAGATGTGGCGTTCTTCACACCGATAACTAGGATTCTACAGACACGGCTTCATATACTCCCTAGGACTCTTGAACTGTGGGCTCTGATACCAAGTTTGTCACGCCCCGAGCCTACACCCTGGGCGGTACTGGCACTCGAAAACCATTGCTGGCCCCAAGTGAACCCTTGGCCTGGCTTTCTGAACTCAGTGGAAGAATTACACAACTTAAATAAGCTTAAACAACAACTTTAAGAAATAATAACTTAGCCAAATTGGCAATTTAAGTCTTATAGCAAAACATCTGCAATACAAAGATGAGAGACTCATAACTAACTGTCTGACTATCTATGAAGCCTCTAAAACAACTGAGATGGATGTTGGGACAAACCCCACAACATCTTAATGAACTAAACTATAAAGCGAATAAAAGAGTCCTCCGGAATGCAAAGAAGCTCACCAATAGACTCTGAATGCTCAAGCTGGATAAACGAGGCGTTGGATGCTGATCCTGGTTACCTGCATCTGCATCATAAGACGATGCAGACCAACTGGCATCAGTACATTGAATGTACGAGTATGCGAGTTGGAATGCTAAACACATAGGCTAGAAAAGGAATCTGAAAAAAACAGAAGAACTTACCTGGCTCAAATCAACTCAACCTGACTGACTCATTTCAATATAAAGTAATTTAAAACAAATGCAATATAAAGAAAAGTTGTTTAAAAACATGCTATAAACTCTGTGTGTATACAAAGATACAATAAATCTGAGATGTATTTAGAAATACAAATGAACTGATGTATATAAAAATACAATAACTGCTGTAGGAGTTTCTCTAACCGACAACCATCACGTAAGAGCTATAGTGATGATACAACGATCAACCTCACGCTGCCAAAGCATCTTATACCCGGCCAAAGGTATAGAACCTGAACTGCCTAATGGATCCACTAGTCTAATTTGAAAAAGGATTCATCTAAAAAGTATGAACCTCTTCTACCCATGATGGCTACATGGTTCTATGGGGGCTATGGGTTATTTGAACGCTCCCCCAATTCGATGCTCAATAGTACTCCCAAAATATACTGGCTCTTATGTTTTTAAAACATATTTCTTTCTGCTGATTTGAGATAATTGCTCAAAAACTTAGCTCAAAGGCTATCTTGGAAATATCAGTCTCCTCTCTTTTTTCATTTAGAAAGCGATTACTCTTTTCTGAAAACTAGACCGAAGGCTCTTTGGAAATCTCAGTTTCCAATCTTGTTTAAGTGTGAAAACATTTCTTTAAAACTTCTTTCGGAATACATAGTCCCTATATATCTCTTTGAAGAAAAGAACTTCAAACCATAGATTTACTCTTTGCTTAACTTCAAAACTTAGATCTTAAAATGACGTTAAAACATTGTTAAAGATTCTTGAAAACTTTAAGAAACTTTGCTTTGACTTGCTTCTTAACTTCTAGACTTGACTCTTAACTTCTTTGACTTTGAACTTAACTTTCCTTGAATTGACTTATGGATTCAAGGTTCATGATCTCATGTTTATGGATGATTTCATGATGTTTAGATGTACTTTAGAGTATTGGAATCGACTAGGAAACATAGGTACATCACTTAGGAACACGTACTAAAAGGTGGGAAACGAATGGGGAGAACTGGCGTCCCTGGCGCTTTGAGAGGCGCGGGGCGCCAGCCCTCAAACTTCAGAGGGCAAGCTGGGGAGCGCTGGCTGGCGCGTTGCCCCAAGGGGAAAACTTCAGAGTCCCTTTTTGGGCGCGTTGGCTGGCGTGACGCCCCACCCTTTCCCAGGTGAACTCCGGCTTTTCTCCTTCATTTTTCATCTCTAAACCCTCCAATCTTCCCTAGTTCCTTCCCCAAACACTTAGGATCAATTGTACCTCAATATACAACTAATCTAATTCGAAAAACATCCCGGAAACATGAATCAAATCAACCACCAAGCATCAACAACTCAACCAACTAGAATTTAATAATTGTTCTTCAAGAACTTCACTTCTTAACATGTAAACAACTCCAAATCGATGAATTGAAACAAGTTAGTGTGTGGGTGAACTAACCAACACGAAATAAATCTCACATACTTTAATAGGAATCACCCCTGATGAATTCCACTCCAAACGCTTGACGTTCTTGGCGAAATCTTGGCTTTTCTCCCTTTCTTTCTTACTTCTCTTTCCTCCAAGCCCTAAGTGTGAATATAATTTTTCTAATCTGACCAACAATAAGTTTTTAGCCCAATAAATCCTTAAAAATGAATTAGGAAATAAATTTTAGAAAAGACTACTTTGCCCTTCCTTAATTCCGAATTGGGACTTTCCTCAATCCAACAACCCAACTTCCGAAAGGCATAACTCACTCATACGATGTCGAAATCGCGCAAACTTGGCGGCGTGGAAAGATCTCTCCAAAGGGTTTCCAACCATATCAAGAGCTGCTCCTAACTCATCCTGAGTTAGGAGTTATGGCTGTTTGAAAATGACAAAACTCAGTTTCTTAACTTAGACAAATTTTTCAGATTTCCTTATTCTTTCCAAAAATCAACATTTTCATATTTTAAACTCTTTATAGTCGTTTCTAGGTGCGAGATGTTACACTAAGCCTGACACAAACCTATTTCTTGCTATTACTACTCCTCATATGAGTCTAGCTACACCCATGCATCCACATATGTTGCACTCTCAACTAACAGTAAGGCAAGAATCAACCTCAAGTCATCAGCCATCCTCTCTGCACTTTTCTCTTGCATCATCTCCATCACTTGCTGCTCCTGTTTCAGTTGGTACTTTCTAACATGATACACAAGTTCAGTACCTTTGTATTTTGGTTGTAAATGAATTTTCTAGACAAAGTAAAATCCAGATGGCTCCATTAAATGACATAAGTCTAGATTATTTGCCAAGGGTTTCCATTAATGCCCTGGAATTGACTTTGATGATACTCTTAGTCCTGTTGTCAAACCTACAACTGTTCGAGTATTGTTTCTATTGTCATGTCACAAGGATGGATTGTTAATCAACTTGATATATTTAGCGTGTTCTTGCATGGAAAGCTATAGGAGGATTTATACATGGTTCAATCGCCAGGTTTTGTTGACCCTAATCACCCTAATTATAGATGCAAGCTAGAGAGGTCTATTTATGGCTTTAAATAGACTATTCAACTATGCAATAAATGTTTGGTTGATCCCTTGTATGAGCTTTGTTTCCAAGGCTCTAAAACATATTACTCACTCTTTGTTAGATTCACGGGTGCAAAAAACTATTTTGTTTTATCTATGTTGATGACATTATAGTCTTGGGCATGTCTATACATCTAGTTTCATCATTGCTTCAACACATCGAAATTCCCTTCTCCTTGCGCAACTTGGGCAAGCTTAATTACTCTTTGGGTATTGAAGCTACATGGATATATAATTGATTGTTGTTACACCGGTCTAAATATACACATGATCTCTTGGAATATAGTAACATCTTAACTTGCAGTGATATTTCTACTCCCCTGGGCCGGAGTAACAAGTGACAATACTCAATTTCTTTATGTAAGCCTTTATTAAAGTTTTGTTGTCGGGTTACAATATCTCACTTTCTCTAGACTTGATATATCCTTCTCCGTTAATAAAGTTTATTGGTTCATGCATAGTCCAACAGATAAATATTGGGGAGCAGTTAAGCGTATCTTGCGACATTTGAAATCAACTTCTTCTCATGGTATTTTCTTTTCAAACCATAAATCTCACCAATTACAAGGATATTGTGATGCCAATTTGGAAGGAAGTATAGATGATCAGAATTCTTCTATTGGTTTTGAAATTTTCTTATGTTCAGTGCTTGATTCTTAGTGTTCTCACAAACAACAATCTCTCCCGCTCTCTAATACTAAGGTCGAATATCTCTCTCTTGTTGCTTCCACCAATAAACTTCAATGGATTAGTCTATTGTTGAATGAAAATGGTCTTTCTTCTTGTTCCATGTGTTTCTTGTGGTGTCCTAATTTTAGTGAGACCTATCTTACCGCTTACCCGGTGTTTCACTCTCACACCAAAAATATGTAGATTGATTTTAACTTTATTATACATCTCTTCCTGCAAAAGGAACTTTGGATTTTGTATATTTTGATTCATGACCAGCTTGCAAATATTCGTACAATATGATTAATGACTGTAAATATTGGGCTATAATTACAGAAAATATTGACTTAAAGAAGCTACAACTGGTTAGGTGATTTTTCGCTCATATGAATTCACCTAGAGAAAGGGACTAGATCATTAGCTTTGTTTCCAGGGCTCTAAAACAGATTCCTTACTCTTTGTTAGATTCACGGGTGCAGAAAATCTATTTTGTTTTATATATGTTGATGACATTATAGTCTTGGGCAAGTCTATACATCTAGTTTCATCATTGCTTCAACACATCAAAATTCCCTTCTCCTTGCGCAACCTGGGCAAGCTTAATTACTCTTTGGGTATTGAAGCTACATGGAGATATAATTGATTGTTGATACACCGGTCTAAATATACACATGATCTCTTGGAATATTGTAATTTCTTAACTTGCAATGATATTTCTACTCCCTAGTGCCGGAGTAACAAGTGACAATACTCAATTTCTTTATGTAAGCCTTTATCAAAGTTTTGTTGCCGGCTTACAATATCTCACTTGCTCTAGACTTGATATATATCTCCTTCTCCGTTAATAATGTTTGTTGGTTCATGCATAATCCGACAGATAAATATTGGGCAACAATTAACGTATCTTGCGACATCTGAAATCAACTTCTTCTCATGGTATTTTCTTTTCAAACCATAAAACTCACCAATTACAAGGATATTGTGATGCCAATTTGGAAGTTAGTATAGATGATCGGAATTCTTCTATTGGTTTTGAAATTTTCTTATGTTCAGTGCTTGTTTCTTGGTGTTTTTGCAAACAACAATCTCTCCCGCTCTCTAATACTGAGGCCGAGTATCTCTCTCTTGCTGCTTCCACCAATAAACTTCAATGGATTAGTCTATTGTTGAATGAAAATGGTTTTTCTTCTTGTTCTATGTGTTTCTTGTGGTGTCATATTTTTAGTGAGACCTATTTTACCGCTAACCCGGTGTTTCACTTTCGCACTAAAAATATGTAGATTGATTTTAACTTTATTCGACATCTCTTCCCGCAAAAGGAACTTTGGGATTAGTACATTTTGATTCATGACCAGCTTGCAGATATTCTTACAATATGATTAATGACTGTAAATATTGGGCTATACTTATAGAAAATACTGACTTAAAGAAGCTACAACTGGTTAGGTGATTGTTGGCTCATATGAATCTACCTGGGGCAAGGGACTAGATCATTAACTGAGAACAACTTAGAACAAAAACAGAACAATCTACACAACAGAAAGTAAAGGAATGCAAGATGTTAATGTCAAAATCATCTTTCTCAAGGAAGGAAAAATCACGACCTACCAAGTATGATTTCACTAATATTTTCACTAAACACGAGCCATAATTCAAATTACCAACTCATGCAATGTAGGAATTAAACTACTAATCCCTCCCCCTGTAAACTATGTCTAACACTAGCCAACAACTCGAATCTAAAAGATAAGAGAAGACACAATACCTACACAAGCTTCACTAAGAAGAGTAGATTTACAATATTAGTCACAAAAAAAAGACTCAACAACAAGGAATGTGTAACATCTCACTAATTGAAAGAACTAGAAAGAGTTAGAATTGGAAATAGTCATTTTAGGAAAGAATGGAAAATCTGGAAAATTGTTAAGTTATGTTAAGTTTGGGTTTTTGGTCAACTTCAAATAACCATAAATCCTAGCTCAGGATGAGTTAGGTGTCCTCCCAGATACCGTAGGAAATATCGTTGAATTATCTTTCCAACGCCGCCAAGTTTGCGAGATTCTGAGTTTGTATGAGTGAGATATGCCCATTGGAAGTTGGGTTGTTTGGATAAGGAAAGTCCAATCCGGATTTTGAAAGGGTAGTTTGGTCTTTTCTTTGCCCAATTGTTTTACTTCGTTTTTGGTAAGGAAGTTAGGGTCTAATCAGAATTAGATCAGTTTACGCTTTTACCAAAATACGCTAGGGCTTGGAGAAAAGAGAAAACAGGAGAAAGGAGAAGAAATGTTCATAGTTTGTCGTTCTTAAAGGTTTAGATTGTGGATTTCGACAAGGGTTGATCCCTAAAGAGGTATGTGAGTCTTTCATAGCGTTGGGTTCATTCACCCATGCACCAATCATGTTTATTTCAACGAAGTTTGTTCTAGAAAGTTGAAAGTTAATGAATCTTGAAATTGACCTTCGTTCTTGAGTTAGGTTGAGATTGAGGAGTTCCTTGAGGTTAAAATGTTGTTTCCTTGAGTTGTTTGAGTTAGATTCTTGTGTATACATACTAGGTATCTGAATCTAAAGGGAATTTGAGAAAAGAACCGAGTTTAGGTGAATTGGGGTTAGAGAAGAAAATTAGTCGGGAAAATTTGGGCATTGGCTCCGCATCCCGGACCTACTCCCCAGATTTGGGAAAAATGCCTTCGCATCGCGGAGCGGTCACGGACCGTTCTGCCTCAAAAAGTATTTTCGCGACAAAAATTTAAATACACCCCCGCATCGCAGACTAGTTTCCAGGCAATGATTTCTTGATCATTTCTCATGTTTAGCTATCTAAAATCATTCCTAAATATCATGAGATCTTTCCCATCACAAATCACAATCCTTGAATCCATAATTCAATTCAAGGAAAGTTAAGAGTCAAGTCAAGAGAAGTCAAGAGTCAGGTTAAGAGAAGTTCATAAAGTTTTCCAAAAGTCTTTTACAAATGTTTTAACTTTGTTTTAAGACTTGAGTTTTGAGTTGAGTAAAGAGTAAAGTGTGAAGTGCATTTCTTTAAAAGAGTATATCGGGACTATGTATTTCCAAAGAGTAAATGTTTTCACATTTAAACAAGAAAGGAATGTGAGATCATAGTGTTGGGTTGGTTCATTCCCCCACACGCCAAACTCGTTTTAATTTCCGAGAAAGGATTTGGTTGTGGTTGTTGAAGTCTTGTGGTTGTGTTGAAGTTATTGTTGGTTTGGGATATGTTCCCGGTTGTGTTTTCGAGTTGAATCTATTGTGTATTAAGGGTTTTAATGATCCCAAGTGTTTGGGGAAAGAACCTTTGAAGTTAAGAGGGTTGAGGGCTGGAATAACGAAGGAGAACAGTCGGGCTGCTTGCATGAAACATGTCCGCGTTGCGGACTTGTTCCCTCTATGAACAAAAATTTTCTCCGCATTGCGGACAGGACGCGGACTCCACTGTTTAAAAATCAATTTTTGTGAGCATTTATTTAGGAGCATCTCCGCGTCGCGAACTTGTTCCAAGACGGTGTTTTCATAAATTTTCTCAAGTTTAGCTATCCTAAATCATTCCTAAACATCATGAGGTCTTTCCAAACACAATCATAATTCTTGAATCCATAATTCAATTCAAGAAAGTTAGGATTAAAGTCAAGTGAAGTTGAGAAGCAAGTTAAAGCAAGTTCTTTTTAAAGTTTTTCAAGAGTCTTTATTGAACGTTTTAACTTTGTGTTAAGGCTCGAGTTTCAAGCTAAGCCAAGAGTATAAAGTTGAGTTCATTTCTCAAAATTTATTAGGGAACTAAGTATTCCCAAAGAAGTTTATAAATGTTTTTACATTTGAGTAAGAAAGGATCTATGTTTTCCAAGAGAGCCTTTGGGCTAAGCTTTGAGTAATTATCTCAAAATAAAGAAAGATGTGTTTAAGACACTTATGAGCTAAAGTATTTTGGGAGTAGTATTGAGCACCGAATTGGGGACGCAAGTTCATATTAACTCAACTCTACATAAGAACCATGTAGCCAAACATGGGACTTAACGGGTCATTCTTTTTAGATGATCACGTAAGATTAAGCTAGTGGATCCACTAAGTTAAGTAAGGTCCTATATCAGGCAAGGTATAGGATGGTCCTTGGGCAACGTGAGATAAAATGTTGTATCATCACTAGGGCTCATAGTGGTGGTTGTCGGTTAAAGAATTTCCCACTAAAGTTATATTACTTTTATATAAGTAAAGTTGAGTTTGTTATTGCTTTATCCTTAACGAACCAAGTTGTTTACACTGTTTTACAAGCTTTATATATATATATATTGCATGTGTCTTATTGCTTTATATTGAGTCGGTTATTCATGAGTTGAACATAGCCAAGGTAAGAGTTCCTTTATACTCATTTCAAGCTTAAAGTTGTTGTTTAGCTTTCCAGCTCACATACTCGTACATTCAATGTACTGATGCCAGTTGGCCTGCATCTTATGATGATGCAGACGCAGGTACCCACGATCAGCATCCAGCACGTCGTTGATCCAGCTGAGCACTCCAGAGTCAGTGGTGAGCCTCATTGCCTTCCGAAGGACTCTGTTATTTTGTGTTCTTAGTTTGTTTTATTAGGATGTTGTGGGGTCTGTCCCAACATCCATCTCAGTGTTATAGAGGCTTCATAGATAGCCAGTCAGTTAGTATTGAGTCTCTCATCTATGTATATATGTAAATATTCTATTTTGAGACACGAGTTGCCTTTTGGTATGTTATGCATCAGTTAGGTTGTTTTATAACCTTTCATTGCATTGAGTTATTCTGTTGAGTTAAGTTTCCGCTGAGTTAAGAAAGCCAGACCAAGGGTTCACTTGGGACCAACAATGGTCTTCGAGTACCGGTCCCGCCCAGGGTGTAGGCTCGGGGCGTGACAGTAAGTATGCTAGACCAAGGGTTCGCTTGGGGCCAACAATAGTTCTCGAGTGCTGGTCACATCCAAGGTGTAGGCTCGGGGTGTGATAGAATGAAAAAACAACTTAAATGATAAGAGCAGGTCCCTTGTGGTCTAGGTCTTCGTGATAAGAGAGCCGAGACAACGTATGCTTGAGACAAGAGCAATATTCTTGA
This sequence comes from Solanum acaule, assembly GCA_036250505.1. Classification (NCBI taxonomy): domain Eukaryota; kingdom Viridiplantae; phylum Streptophyta; class Magnoliopsida; order Solanales; family Solanaceae; genus Solanum; species Solanum acaule. The sequence goes on along the minus strand of JAJOOR010013689.1, from coordinate 4,728 downwards.
ATGTTTCAAAATCTAAGTTTTGATCTTTGTCAAGTCTTCTTATCAATGAGATCAGGATAAAGGGAAAAAGCTTAACCTCTTCTTATTAGTCGAGGTGTACAAGGACATTATTTTCCTGCTGTCACCCTGTCATACTGCTCTACCACACTACATAGACAAGGTACACTTTATAATATGGTTATTGACATCGCAAAAAAATGTTATAGGTACTAGGTCCCTTTATGAGGTTTGTCACTTATCAAAATCATCTTTTTAACATTATAACATTTTCCCAGTTTTGATGATCATGAAAAAATATGCAATCCTTTCAACTACTTTGTAACCACAAAAACACTTTCAACGTGACTTCCCTCTGTTACATTGATCCACCGAATATCATTTGCTCACCACCATTCTTCCTATCAGTAATTCCCCATGTCTCCTATATTTCCCTCCTTTTGGAATCATAAAAAAGAGTGAATAGTAAACCAAGCATAAGTGCAATAGTGCAACGCTAACTCTTGGACAATAAAGTAACCGTATCACCTCGAAATTTGGAAAAGTAAAGAAGGCCAAAAGATGGTTACTGGTTCAATTCCATGAGAAAATTCTACGAATCACAAGAAGTTCTATGGGAAAATTATTTTTTAAATGAAGCCCTAGTAACCCATTCCACAATTAGCCAGGATGGTCTGTCGAATAAACTACGGACCGTAGGAAGGTCCCGTAGAAATGTTCAAGACGTGGTGAAATTTTGATCTGAAAGTTGAGTTCTAAGGATGGGTCGAAGAACCGTAGGAATTTTTACGATCTATAGAAACAAGTCGTAGGTTTTGCTCTAGACTTAGGCCCAGTTCATCGACCTACAGTTGACCAGTACGGTCGATAGGAATTTCTACGGTCTGTAGGTCGTAACCGTAGAGGTGATCGATAGTTATTTTAAATGGTATTTTCTTTTTTATGCACCTTATTCTTATACTATGTTTTCCCCTATAAATAATCCCGTATAACTGATTTTTGTCCCAAATTCTACCCATTCTCCTTTGTTACCCAAAAATTCCCAAAGTTCTCTCAAAGGTTTTCTCTTGAAGGTAATGAAGGAATTTCTAGGGTTCTTCAAGTCTTTAAGGTTTCTTCATCAACTGCTTGTGAGATTTGAGATTAAGGTATGCAAGGAGTTGATCAATGGGTTCTATTCACCCATTGAGTCCCAAAGTTTTCTCCAAATTCCCCCATTCAATGTCCCTAAATTGATTAGGTTTTCAGTCAATCCTCATGGCTTATATTTGTATGAATTAAGTAGTCCGATTTTGATCATATTATGATTATCTAGATTTAATTATATGCTTTCCAATCAATTCCATATGAACGCATGCTTTGATCGTGATTTTGACTATGAACCCTAACTACATGAATGCATAAAGAAACTATGAATATATGAATGGTGTTTTTATGAACTTGTTCACGACTTATGAAAAATAATGTCTTATAATCTTTGATTTAAGATTGGCATCAATTCAATTGTAAAAGGTTTTCTCACATTAAGGGGTCATGGTTTTGTGAAAGGTTTTCTAACTCATGCATGATTAAATGTTTTAGGGCTATTCTATGATGTTTTTAGCTTGGATTAATGACTTAGTTGTGCTTTTTCATGGAAAATAATATGTTTATTCTTATGACTATTCCTGTTAGGATTTTACTTGGCACCGAGAGGATATCGAGATGGACGCTCTCCCATTAGTAGAGGTCGACACTCTAGTAGCAATATCTTTGTCTCTAACTACGTGCCCCCGTAGGTTGTCTTAAGTGACATAGTTAGTGGATTGACCTAAGATAGAAGTTAAGATCTTTTCCTTGGCAAGTAAGGATATCTCTTTTTGGCGTGGGAGCAGACACCACGTTATAGTTCACATGGTCTATTCCGGTCAATAGTAAATATTCCACAAAATGAACTAGGTTAGTTTCAAATGTTTTATGAAGTTTTTCTTATGTTTTAAGATGCAATGACCATGTACATGATTCATGATTCTTCTTTAAGGATTTTTATTATGTTTAGCTTGGTCATGCACATCATGTTGTTCAATTATGTCCCCTTATAATCATATTTCATGTTTTGTTGCATGTCCCTCATACTTAGTACATTCCATATGTTGATGCATACTTGTGCGTACATTGTTTCACTAATGTAGGGCTTGACGAATCCTCTTTCTCCGTTCGTGGATAGTTGATCCCTCTAAAGGTTTGAAGACTTGGTGAGTCCTCATACTCTGAGGACTGTTTCTCTTTTATTGCTTTATTATGTCTTTACCTTCAGATATTGTACGTGGTGTACGAGTTACGTCTCAACCACTTCTTTTGTTGATTTAGAAAGGCTGGTCAAGACTATGGTAGACTTCCGCTTTGAAATGTCAAACTGTTTCTTTGATATAAAATGCTTTACTTTTGTCTATTACTATGTGTATATGTATGTCAAATGGCTTGTTTAGGGCCTGTCGAGGTCTTAAAGGTTTAATTTTAGTCGTGTTAGTAACACATCGTTAATAAGGAAAGAAATATAAGAAATTGAACATCAATGCAGGTAGCTAAAAGAAATCATTCCATTAAAATCGAGTACAAGATCATTGGGAGAGTACATATATAAAACAAAAAAAATAAACCTCAGAGGAACATAAGCAGATGATGAGATAAAATAAACTGAAGTTCTGGGTGAATAAGGGGTTATTTACTAGGAGAATGAGCTTATTTCCCTTTTAAAATTCTATATGTGGTTCAAGGTCCAGGCTACAAACTTTTTGCCCGTGGGTGACTCTTACAGAAAAGAGGCTATCGACTGTCGGTTCTAGACTAATCGAGACCCATTATTAGTAGTTATAGCTATTTTTGTACCCATCAAGCTTATGAGGGTTTGTTCAGGTTTTTACTTAAATTTGTGCAAAGGTGTACTTTCTAGGCTTATGGGGTCCAGGTAAGTTCAATTAGTTATACTTACTTCTGTTGTGTTCTTAGTACAGTCGTGTGCATCTTTTTCAAATTCCACTATTTGACCTTTGTTTGTGTTTTATTCTAGCATTTTTTATTGCTTTTACTTTTCTTGCTTAATAAGCCTATGAAGCCTACTGAAGACCTGTTCTTTGATATTCATGTTACACTCTGCATCTGTTTCATGACACATGTCCGATCACCAGTTGATATACCGTGAGTTTACGCTATTTCTAATACATTTCACTTACAAGTTGTGTGTGCCTAGGGCCTTTTTGTATTGGTTTTTATGTGTTTTGATCATATTTTGCAGGAAAGATGTTCAGGCGCGGAAGTATAGAGACATCTGAAAGAAATGCAGAAAAGGGCATTCACGGAGGTGATCTATGGACTGTAGGTCCATTGACGGTCCGTAGGTGATGGCCGTCGATCAGCAGGCAACGTATGGGAGACAAATCAGGGAAATCTGACCAAGTGTGGAACCACGGTGTCCATTGACGGCCCGAAGATTGATCTACGGACCGTACTGTTGATCCGTAGATTGATACTGCGAGGGTTCCAGTACCTGATTTTTGAAGATTCTAAGTGTGGAGCTACGGAGGGGATTGACGGAACGTAGATCGATCTACGATCCGTACTGCAAGTCCGTCGTTTGCTTCAGAGAAGCTAATTCTTTGGAAGCTGAAATATTTTCTAAGTCCCGGCTGACGGAAGGGACTTGCGGACCGTAGATCCATCGACGGTCCGTAAGTCAGTCTCGTGGAATGAAGACGCGTGCCTGAACAAACTTTCCTTAATTTGTTTCCCTTTTAACTTAGGATTTGTTTTCTATAAATAGGGCATGTAAACCTCATTTTTGGGGATTAGACATTATTATTCTAGTTTTACTTTGTGACTTTGGAGATTAATTGGAAACCCTAGCAATTATTGATTTTCTAAGTTCGTTTTGAAGATTTTGGCTCTGGAATTCAAGTTGAATTTCTGGGTTTATTATTCTTTTTACGTAAGTTTATGATTTCTTTATCTAAAACTATGAATTGTGTTCTTGCTAATATGGGTAACTAAATCCACAACTAGGGTTGTGGGAACCATGAGCGATTAACAAAGTATGAATAGTAAGTAAGCAATTCTTGACTAGTATTTTGCATGCATTGATAATTCTTTTGTTTAGAAGTCTTTTTAATGGTGGCCAACATTAGAATTCGCCTTGTTACTACTTGCTGGACCAAGTAGGTAATTAACAAGAAAAGAATTATTAACATAGATTTAGTGTGATACTATCTAATAGTCTAGTGTCGATTGGTGTGAAGTAATAACTAAGCGAAACATCGATTATGATGGCTAATATGAGGTATAGGTAAGGGTTAGTAAATTATACACACGTAGCTGAACCAAGGTGCGGGGTGAAATTCTCTAGATGCTGACCAAGGATTTAGAGATACATAACTTACCACTTTGCATGCGATATACTAGGAAAGGATTGTTATTACTAGGATTATTGCGTTATGAGCTTGTGGGGAACACTTATGCCCTAGTTAATTTACTCATCTTGATAACAACCAAAATTGATTTTTGTTTACTGATTATGCACTAAATTATTACAATTTGTTTCACAAATCCTCCCCCTTTTAATTACCTGTCTCTGGAAGTAATTTGACTAATTGAATATAATTGTTGGTTAAAGTAAAGTCTAAACCATTTTCCTCGTGGGATCGACCCCAACCTACAAGTTGGGTTCTTTACTTGATAACGATCGCTTATGCTTCTTTA
>JAJOOR010013688.1:0-21147 GCA_036250505.1 Solanum acaule | reverse complement strand
TCAGAGAAACAATCCCTAATTCCGAGATGTTTCAAAATCGTTTCAATGAAGAATACATTTGCATCGCTTATTACTCTCAAATCACACCTGAATATATTAACACACATTGAATTAGTTTAAACCTCTGATTTTATAACGCAATTTTTTTATAAAAAAAACAGAGTAAATACATAGCTGAAATTATGAGATACATACATACCCTAATGCATAAGCTGATTTAATAGCTGGAACAATCCTAGGGTGTATGGGAACCCGTTTCAGTACCTCTTCAATGTCTTGTATTGTTATGCCTTGTGTATGAAGTTCGTTCATCATTCTATCCTGTAATTTGGAACACAACAGAAATTATAAGCCCATTGCGCAAAGCTTGAGAGACAAGCATAAAAGTATAGTAAGAAAAAAAAAAGGTACCATGAGAGAGTTCCATGGCATAGTGGGAAGAAGCTGATTGAACAAATCAGTGGATCCTAACTCATCCACCACCCAATTATCACTATCCACATCGATAATCGTCTTGTCAAAGTCGAAAACCACTACAATTCCAGCCATTTTTTGAGTAACTTCGACCTCTGTTTGTTGTTGTTGTTAGGGGATGTATAACACCAAACATATGAAGAGGGAGCTTTATAGGGAGGGGAAACAAAGGGAATTAGGTACAAAAAATAAGATGCTAAGGGAATATTACATAAGTTAACGCAGGGAATTCCTATACTCACTTGGTTTTCTTCTTTCAACATCCTCAACTAATTTTCGATATTAGCCGTTAGATTTTGATCCTACGGTAGATAATTCTTTTTTATTTATGGTATAAATTACTTTTCATTTATTAGATGGGAGGATTTATGGCAATTCGAAGAAATATGACGGAATATTCCATGCAATTCTCCACAAATTAGGATTGAACTAAATCCTTGTACGAATTACATAGGAGAATAAATCTAGATTTATGTGATGTAATATAGAAATTCCATATTTATTTATTGTTACTGTGTTTTTTATATTTTAATTATTCTTTATACGGTTCTACCTTTGGGGCTCTGTCTCACATTATTTGTTCAATTTTTTTTTTCTCTTTACCGGCCACTTAAAAATCATAAATAGAAAACACTTAATATTTTTTTTAGTATAAAAATCAAAAGGGGTAAATATTTACGGTTACAGCAGTAAGAGGGGAATCTGAATAAGAGAGCAAGTGGTGGTTCTAGATTAGGAGATATTCGAGCATAATACCAATTGTTACTTTAACCGTGGTAGTGCCAAATGAGAATTATGATGATTTATAATATAAAAATATATATATCAAAAATTAAAAACATATTTTGTATATTTAATTTCATATATCTAATATAAGTTTTTGATAAAAACAATCATATATATATATATATATATATATATTACTTTTCATTAAAAAAAAATCGATTGAACCCTTCTCTTCCCTAGCACCAAGGTGAATCAGATTCAGAATTGTATGTGTCAAGTGGCATATGAAAGTAAAAGTTATCGATTGAATTAATGGAGTAAAAAATATTCACGTTTTGAATGATAATCATTGATCGTAACGAATGTTGACTTATTCTGAAAAAATTATAATATACCACAAATATAAAATATTACAGTTGAAAATAAAATAATAAAAATTGAATAAACAAATCTTTAGGCTGAGGCGCGAATATCTCGCTCTCTTTAAAGAGATTCAAGCCTACTACAACATAATTTACACCGATCCAACAGTATCATTCTTGACTTGTCCCTTTCAGGATACAACAACCCAATAACGTCGTACAAGTACTCAAACACACTCCAGATTAGTTGAAGAGTTCAAAGCTCCTCATAAGAACACATTTATTCAACATACAAATACTCTTCAACTATATATATATATCCACACTTCTCATCTTTTTGAGATATTTCACAAAGAAAGAAACACCGCTATTTATAGGTGAAGAAATCTTCCATATAATCAATAGGTAGAATGATGGGTAGTAATGTGGGTAGATAAATGTGATAGATGTTACACAAGTTATAAAAAAAACTGATGGTCATTTGAGTTACAAGAAACTAATAATCATGAGAGTTACAAGAACTAAAAATTACAAGAACCAACAGTCATCTTTTACCACATTTTATACCACTAACATATGCACTTAATATTTTATTTTAATAATAAAATACATATACACCAACAATTATTATGAAGCTATGCAATGAAAAAATGATTTTAATGATTGGAGTTATTATTCTAATATAGGATTTATCCATACAAATAATAGAGCACACACAAAAACTTTGAAATATTGCTTTTGAGCACTAAAACGAAATTTATTTTTACAACAAGCTTTTAAAAGTATGATTGTGATTTGTCATTACGTGTAAGATTATCTCGATTGTAGAAAGAAATGAAATTTCAAGGGGACATCTGGAGAACTCTAGCTAGGAAAAATGAAATTATGTAGTGATCGGTTTGTTGATTTAAAAGCATTCAGATTATAATTATTTTTGACACGTCCACTAGATAAAAAGGCAATAGCATGATTCTTGCTTTTATTTTTCACTCATCTTGTCAGTTCGTGATTTAGGAGCAATTAACACTCTTTGTAAATGTCGCTAGAGCCTATAACGATATTGTATCTGATGACAATTTGATAAAAACTTTAGCACTCTTTGTTAATGTATATATTTATTGCCGCTAAAAGTTATTTTTGTTAGAATCTAGATGGATTAAATTAGACTTAAATCTCCTTAAAAAGAGCGAAATTTATTTGCCTCAACCTGAATATTATTTTATTTATTTTTACCATTTTATTTTTCCAACTACAATTTAATATATAGAAACACAATTTGAATGGGCTGGAATTAAGAGGGCCTAGGTAAATATAAGCAAATCTTGGCAGTTGGCATGATCTAATTAAAGAGATGATTAATAATTTCAGCAAAAGACACATCCTCTTTCCACCTTACCTACCAATTACCATCGAAAGGCAGAAATATTGTAAAATTATTCAATAAAAACAAGTATAGGAGTTTATAGAAAGGCGGGATAGATCCAGGATTTATAATACAGAAAAGGATAAAATTATTTAAAAACTATCTGAGTATTTTGATATATTTGACTTATTTTCAATTTAAGACCACAAGATTCAATTCATTAATTTTTTAAACTTCATGTCAAGTCAGAATAAGTTAAACAAATTGAAATACGGAGAGAGCAGTAATATTTTCATAAGAAAAAATTAGAAAATTTTAGTGTTTTTGCCTCCTAAAAGCCTGACCAAACAGACTTAAACTCTATAGGTTTAAAAAGTTGAATATTTCTCTTGACAAGAATTTACCTACATGATAAAATATGTATCACAAGCACTAAGGGCTATAGCTCAGTTGGTAGAGCAACTCGTTTAATTCTTAGCATTAAATCCATTATATTTTAAAAATTGTAAGTTTGTGTATATTATTTATGAGTACAATTTTAATAAATTCTTACTCTGTGGTGCGTCAAAAATTATTGAGTTAAATTGAATCGAGAAAGACTCATTTTCCTAAAAGAATAGTTAAGTCTTCTGAACTCAAAACCACATGTTCAAATATAGCAATCAATTTTTCTGTTTTGACAGAAAAAGTGTCATACATACAAAACAATCTCGTAGCCCATTAGTATTTAGTAAGGCATTGGAAGAGCCCGTGGTAAGGCTCCATGACCTGCTTTGGACATCGTCTGCAATTTGCACTCAACTGATAACAACTGGCTTTCTTCAATGTTGATCAGTTGTAGCAGAATGTGCTCCAGTTCTTCCCCATCACTCCACTCCTGAACAGTGGCTTTTACTAGTGTCCTGTTTTCATTTATCAAATTCCAGGCTGGGAAATCTTTTCTTGGCATCACAAAATCTCTTTCCATGAGCTTCAAACTGGGACAGAAATCCCCGATTCCATCATTCTTTTCTTCCCTTCCTTAACCATGATGGCTTGAATTCTTTCTACTATCATAACCTGCATTCAACAGAATCTCAATTCGGAAAACAAATTCAAGAATTAGTTAATTTCATATTAAATAAAAATTAAAGGATTTAGTATTTAGTTACCTTGCACATGTTGGGAGGGCAGAGATTGCAGCCATGAGGGGATGTTTGAAAATCAACATAAGGAAGGATTCGAAGCCTGCCTTCCTCATCGACGTACCCTGGATTGGTGTTGATCTCAGAGAAACAATCCCTAATTCCGACATGTTTCAAAATTGTTTCAATGAAGAATACATTTGCATCGCTTATTACTCTCAAATCACACCAGAATATGTTGGGTTTTAAAGGTGTGAACAGGAAATGAAGGGTTGTGGCTCTCCTGAAAAGTTGTAACTATGCTGAAGGGTTGTGACCTTTATGAAAGGTTGTGTCCTTTCTAAAAGGTTGTGACCGTTTGAAAGGTTATGCCTTTTCCAAAGTGTTGTGACCTTTCTGAAAGGCTATCTTCTTTCTGAAAGGTTGTCGTCTTTCCAAAGGGTTGTGACCTTTACCCTTTGTTGGCTATAAATAGAGAGGTTTTCTCTCATTTTTCTGCATCAAATTCTTCCCTTCTTTGCATACATTTCTTACAAAACAAAGTCGATCGATCGTGTCTGTGTGTGATTCGTTGCTGTCATTTTGAATTTGTTGAAATTATCGAAGTTTGAGGTACCGCTACTTCTTTAATGGTTAATCCATTTTATCTTGGGAGGAATTAATCAGCAACCTCGGGTGCTTGAGGGGATTAAATTTCTTAAGGATACACAATGGGTTATATGGACTCGGATAGTTCTTTGTGTTTTTCTTTTCATCTTTTTTTATTTCTGGTTTGCTAATCTGAATGCAGGAGATAACAAGCTTAAGAAATTTAATGTTGGTATTTTTTGTGGTAAGGAAATTACTTCTATTTGATGTGTTCTTTTTATTGGGGAAAGAAAAAGAAGAAAAAGAAAATTATTTTATCATATGATAAAAGTGATTTGGGATGAATTAGTACTACTTGTTGACACCCAATTTTGACCATCCATGATAGGAATTGATTTTGAGCTTCTTAAAATTCCAAACGATTTGAAATAAGTGACTTTTAAAATTCAAAATATTTTTCAAGTTATTTTAAATAGTTTTGTCACTTTTTATAATTTTTAGATAATATATATGTTTTACATAATTATGTATGTAAATTAGTATATTTTATAAATATTCGAAAATCGTCTTAAAAAGATTTTGTTTTAATTAAACATTTGGTTAATTATTTGAGTTGTTATCTTAAAAGGCCACTCAACTATGCAAATTTATATTGTAAAGTCATTAAACTTTATTTTGTATCAATAAAATCACTCAACTTATGACTTTTTTTTTTTTTTTTTTCTTCTTCTTCAAAAATCACTCAACGAAATCAAATAAACAAATTAAGGAAAATTAATATCTTTCATCCCACCCACACACTCCCAAATTAAAATAGCGTATTTAGGTTGATTGGTAAGTAAATATTTTCAGCATTTTAGCATGAGATCTACCGTTTTTAGCTCTTTTTTTTTTATGATTAATAACTGTAGTTAAATGATACAAATCTATTTTTTGAAACACGTATCGATTAAGTAGCATACGGTAATAACTAAATTTACAACTACCAAATGCGTGTGCAATATTTATTTCTTTTTCGTTGACTTTGAATTTATTTTATCAATAAGTTATTATTTGATATCATATTATTTTGACTTTACTGTGATATGTTTTGCCAGGCCAACGTCTTCCTATTACTTTAGTAACAATATTTTTTCTCTTATTTATAACATAAACATTTTTAGAGTTTAATTTCTTGCTAAAATGCGCGTTAAAAAAATATTTAATCATCTATTTGAATTAGTTATTTAGTTTGTCGTTGGATTTGGTGAAAAAAAAAAAAACGAATTTTGTGGGGGTCCATGTCTAATATAAAAAATAATAATTTATTTTGTCGCGTTAGATTTTAATGTTAAATTAGGGCAAATGATTTTGTAAGATAAAAACTCTTAGTTGAGTGATCTTTTGAGATATTAACTCTAATTATTTTAGTTATATAATAGTTTATATCTTAAACTAATTAGTTATAATTATGTTAATTATTATATTTCGTCAAAATAAAGAAGCTTATTAATTAATTTGTATTCGCACTTTTAGCCATTTCTTGCCTTACCTTAAACCCATCTTCAACATTACCGTCCAATTCCCTTCAACCCCTTTTAATTTCCAGCAACACTTGTAACCCAGACCCAATTTCATTCCTTCTCAACCCACTATCCCAATCGACCCAGCCCATTACAATATTACAACAATCCAAATTCCAGCAACATACATTACATTTAACAACTCCAAAAACGGACAGCACGTCCAAGAACGACCCCGCCTCGTTCTTTTTCCTCTTCACGCCAACGACAAAAAATCCAAAATGTGTGCAGTAGGAGCAGCAAAAGCCAGCTGCAAAATTCGTCATTGTACCGTGAGATTGCTACACGTAGCTCGCCAGGACATTGGAGTCGATCTGAGGCGTCGATTCGCCCTTTCCCCTTTCGGATTTGGGCGAAATTTTCAGGGAAAAGGTGCTAGTCCCGAATAGTGAAAGATTTTTCGGATTTGAATTTGGAATGGGCCCTTTCTATCCGAATCTCGTCCGTTTTCCCCCCCATTATGAACCCTAATTTTCCCCCCTATAAATATCTGGTCCTCTTCACTGTGAACGGGGGATTTTTAGAAATTTTTGAGTTGGAAATTTTTTTCGAGTTGGAGGATTTTTGAAAAAAAATTTTGAGGAAAAAGTTGGGAAAGAATACTAAGAATCAGCTAGCGTTAGAAAGGGGGAAATATACTTAAACCACAGTTTTCGAAGGCACAAAGGGACTGAAAATTTCATTTTGCTCAGTCTTGGTTATCGTGCATTTTGGCTGCTCTTCCGAGTTCTCGAAATCGCACATTTAGTGGTGTAGGAAGAATCTCATCGTGCTCATTGTTGTCTAGTTTGCTGCACCTTAAAAGGTAATCCCTGATTTTAGTTCGTATTTCAGTTATGCTCAATACACCGGTGTGTTTGCTTCTTAATTGTTGATCTGTTGGAATAATAGAAATTTAATTTAATTTTGATTTATGGTTGATGTTAAGTCAGTAGCATAGTTTCCGCTTCGTTAATCGGCTTTTCAATTTTATTTTATTTCTCTCTTGCGAGTTTGGTCTGTCTCGTCTGTTTCTGGCTGCTGGCAGGAGTTGGGGACTCTTCGTCCTCTTCATCCTCTAGCTTTGAACGTGATCTAGACATGTATATAGATGTTGGGATTTTGGCTCCGGATTTCTTCTACTTTATGATATAGTTGGACTGATTTCAAAGTGTCGTATTAGTCCTAGTCTGCCCCTGTTTATTGGATCCCTTTTGTTGCCTTACTACTTGAGTGACATGTTAATGCTGCCTTTATGCTTTCGTTTTACTCATTGTTTTGATGTCAAATTTGCAGCTGAGTTTTAAAATGTAAGATTTCTGCTAAAGATTCAGATTTTCATTGACTATCTGTGCTGCATTGAATCCCATGATACCATTTCCAATTAAAATTAAAAATGCATCTGTTTCGTGTGTTTTTGGTATTTTTATTTTATTTTTTAAAATTTTATTTTATCTATTTTATTTGTTTTTCCTTAAAATTGGTCTGAGTGTTCTGTTCAAAATCAGAGGGCCATTGGGTTGGTTATGTTTTAGCCGTTTTTGCTTAGAAAAAATAATAAATAAAAAAATTTCTTAAGTGGTATATTAAAAGTTTTAAGTTGGCAGCATCTCATCTGTTCATTTAACTCTATTCTATTTTATTATTATTATTCTTGGTTTTATATGATACGTCTTTTAGGTGATATTTAAGAGTTGCTTGTTATGCATTAATTGTTTTTTTTTTACTTGTCACATTTTTCTATCTAGTTTATACATATCAGTGATAATTCTAGGAATCACTTATTGATTCCCCATTATTTGATTTTCCCTATAGAATCGCTATAACTTTTGGTAATTAAGTTACGTTCGTTTTGATCACTGTAGTTCTAAACTTGCTAAGTTATTTGTTGCTTAATCTTATTGGTCTAAAATATGGTATTAATCTTATTCGATAACACTTTTCTATGTGTACTCAAGAATTTGGTCTTAAGTGCTTGATATCTGTTTACTGCCCGTATCCTCAATAGTTCATTTAATCAATGTCAATTTGAGGGTGTATGCATGAAAATGGAGAATGGACCGAGGTCAAACTAGAATTTGTTTACCATTTGCATGTCGTATGTGTCTACAGGGTATGGTTCATATTCTAATTTTGATTTCTTTGTTTAAATAACACATGTGCTATAGTTGGGTCTTCTTAAAAGTTGGCAGTATTTGTGAATAAGTATCAAAACAACTTTTAGCCACTTTTTCTCATTGTAGCAAGTGAGTGACGAGTAGTTGGCCAAGTCATTGGCTTTATTAGATTAGTCCTTAAACATCTCATTATGCTTTTGTTGTATTGAGCTGTTAGTCGCCTTAATGTCATTTTAGAAATGCGTTAGAGTTTCCTCTTCCCATGCTAATATGATTTTATTTGTCTTTGTTGCATGAAATCTGCGCGAGTTCACTACGAACTCCTGTCATCCCTCTTGCATTTTGAGAAGAGCCGTAAAGGCTCAAATTCTATTTTATCCGAATCAGCCAACCATCAAAATCGACGGACAGGTCCTGAAAGAATATGCAACAGATTGAAGAGTCAAAATTGGGCCAAAGGCTCACTCTGTATTTTGAAAAAGTTGTATTTTGTTGTTTTGGGCTTAAGCCCTTGTCATCTTACTATTATTATTTTGTTAGAATTTAGGACAGGTGAAAATTGGGCCCAAGGCCCAAAGAGGAAATCAATTTTCTTATGATAGTCTAGGACAGGTACCAATTAGGCCCTAGTGCTGGCCCAGGCGGACAGATCCAGACTTGGGCCCAAAATTTCTCTCTTTACTTTACTATGCCATATTTGTTTATCTGTCATTATTTGTCGTTAATCTTAAGACCAATAATTCAAATCCCCGAAAGAAGTTCATTTCGCTTTAAAAAATTAACTAAACCGGTCATCTTTTAACAAAACTTAAAGAATAAGTTTACAAAATATTTCGCTTAGATAAATATTTCATAATTCTATTTTTTCTCCCATAAAATGGTCCTAACTAACAAAATAGTTCAATTTTGCAAGTCAAGCTAAGTTAAAATTATTTTAGCCAAATAAATTAGTTGTTGGATAACCGCATTAGCGGATATTCTAGGTGCTTTAAAAAACCTTCCTAGAATATTAATAAGAACCCCCGAACCCCCCTTAAGTATTTTCAATTGGTTCTCTGTTTTAACCTATTGAAAATCAGTTTTCTTGATTTTACTTAAAAATTAAGTGGTGACTCTAAACCAGTCCAAATATATTTTCCTAATAAAACACTACTTTAATATGTTCGAGTATATTTTTTGTAGTAGGTTTTCCTTGGATGCGTAAGATTATTTTTATTTTCTTCCCAAGTGCATTCAAGCATTGCACCCCTTCAATTTTCTTTTCAATGAGAAAAGTTATTTTGTGCATAAAGGCTAAGATGAGCACTTTAATTTTTTCCCTATATTCTTGGTTTTATATAACTATGAGAAGAAGTAAATGAACAGATGTTGTCTCCTAACAATATTTGAACATGAGTTTAGTTTCTTGTTGAAATTATATGTCTTCTTGAGGAAAATAGGAATATGAATGAAACTGAGAAAAGGAAAAAAAAAATTAGCAAGAAAAGTGACTTGCATGGAATTATTGTTGACATATAGAATATGATTCAATGAGAGTAAAAATCAGGATCTATCTTTATTTCCCTTGATTATTATTTTCTTTTTCTATCCTTTATAAGTTATGAAATTTATTTCATAAATGTTAGGATAGATGATCATTATGTGATGATCTTAGAATATATCTTTATTATTATTAATATGTATTCTGTTTAGGGGAGAAAAAATAAAACTTTTGTAGTTTTCTACTCCATGTGAAATTTGATTGTGTTTGACTTTTGGAGAATTTTTCTATTCCTTTGGTTTGAAGAATATAAGAACTTCATGAACAAATCAGATTGTGCATTGGTTTGAAGAATATAGAAACTTCACCAATTTGTTAAATACTCTGTTTGAATGAATATTCTGACTTGAAGAGTACAAAATCTTCGTCAGGAATATTAAGGTTAAATGATTGAAAAAGACAAAATCTTCATCGTTAGTTCGAAACAGTGTTGTATTTGAGGTTTTTGGAGATTAAAACCTTTCTGGTTTACTACTCTGTCTGAATGTGAAACTAATTCGAAGAATATTAAAACTTCATGAGAATTCAAGGTTCATTCAGTTAACGATTAGAAGAATATAAAAACTTCATCGTTAAACTAGAAATAAGTTGTATAAAGATTGAATCTTTATTGTTAGTATTCTAAATACTAAGTGGTTTGTCTAGTTGTGACAAAATGAGAAAAAAAAAACACTAGTGACATAAAATTAGTGATTTTTGTGCCTGCAATGGGTGTTTATATGGATTAAATCTCCAAAAGAAGGCTTTGTGTTGTCAATGTGTAAGCATTGGAAAAAATATGTGGAATTTTTTTTCAAAATACTTGAAAAATAGTTTTGAGAACATATTTAAAATGTGGGGGGTTCTTTACTTGTGATAAGGACAAAATTAGACTTACTATCTAATTTAAATTTGAAAGTACAAGATATGAAATTTAATGACATTCTTGTATTATATTAGACCCACAAAATTCTTGGAGTATATTTGATATTGTGGACGTTGAGTCTCTCTTGACTAGTATATGATATGACTAGTATAAAACCACAAAACTATATTACTCGTTCAAAAGAGTTGTATTCTTTGATGAAAAAGTTTCACTTAAAATATTGTGATTTTTTCATGAAAATATATGTCTATTAAAATAAAAAAAAATTGTATAGACATGATATGACTAGTATAAAACCACAAAACTATATTACTCGTTCAAAAGAGTTGTATTCTTTGATGAAAAAGTTTCACTTAAAATATTGTGATTTTTCATGAAAATATATGTCTATTAAAATAAAAAAAAATTGTATAGACATGAACATTAGTGAAAAGTGATCTGTTATATTTGTGTTGTAAAACAAATATTGGGTCATATTGTCCTTATTGGACCGATGAGACTATGATCATGGGTAATTCTATAACAAATTGAATGTTATGGAAAGGTCCTTCTGAAAAGGACATATGGCAAGGTGTTGACTCTAAAACAATGTTTGTATTTGAGAAAGTTATAAAAAGTAAAGAACAAAATATTTGTAGAAAAAGGTTACCTCACAGAAGATCTTCTCAAACTTAGTATTTTTGTTTGTTCTTACTTGCTTGAATCAAATTGTTTGTGACATAAATGCTTGGGACATGTCAATTACAAAACCTTCCAAAAATTGTTTGTGACATAAATGCAGCAGATCGGAGAATGAGAAAGATGGCCAAAGGCCCACTCTTAATTCCAAAGCATTGTATTTTGTTATTTTGGGCCTAAGCCTTCGTCGTTTTATTTGTTATTATTTTGTTAGAATTTAGGACAGGTGGAAGATGAGCCTAAGACCCAAAGAAATAAAACTCAATTTAGTATAGGGCAGGTACAAAGGTGGCAAAAATTGGGCCAAAGGCCCAAAACGAAAATAGCCCAAGTACTGGCCCAGGCGGACAGGAAACCAGACTTGGGCCCAAATTTCCCTCTTTACTTTATCATTTTATATTTATTTACCTGTCATTATTTATTGTTAATCTTAAGGTTATTACGATTTAATTTCCCCGACAAACGGCTATTCTGAACCAATCTTCTAAAAAATCGACTAATTAAGAACTCATTTCCCTTTACCTTAAAACTTAATTTTCAAAGTATTTAACTGATATAGTGTCTTAATATTTTCCCTTTTCCTAACTATAAAATTGCTCAATTCAAGTTAAGTCAAATAAATTTAGCCAAATAGTTAATTGCCGGATAACCGCATATTAGCGGGCATTTCGGATGCTTTCAAACCCTTCCCAAAATGCTAAATCCATTAGATTTCTGTTTTAGTCTTTTGGAAAAATAGTTTTCTTGATTTTTCTTAAAAATTAAGTGGCAACTCTAAAATCAGTCGAATATTATTTTTAAATAAAACAGTGTTTTAAAAGGTGGGGGCATGAGGTGGACATTTTACTTAGCATAGGGTGATGCGTAAGTCTCGAGACATGGGGCATAACCCCTATGGATCTTTAAATTTTTATTTACAATATAGTATAATAATATGATAACACAAAATTATTACAATACAACAATAGTTTAAAATAATTACAAACATGATTAAGGAAATTCATATAAAATAAAACTTCTAACATGATTATACAAGTATAAATAATCTAATATCTTAACTTTCTTATAATAAAAGAATCATTATTTCTAATATATTATTATTATTATTATCATACTATACAATTTACCCCCTAAAAAGAAAATAATCAATAAAACTTGCTAGTATTATAATAAAAACATCACTTTATCATGAATAAAAATAAAATTACTTTCAAATAGCTAAATAAAATATGATAATTTTGAGACATATGATACAAACATGAAGACCAATGATAAGTGAAAAAGTAAAATTTCGCTATATATTTTTAAAAGAAATGTTATGTCATATATAATCGCTTTCACAGTGTTACCAAATAGTAAAGATGTGATACTACAACTTGTTATTTGAGTTACTCTCAATCTTCTTATTTCTATAGATTAAAAACTATTAAGTATGATTCATTTATTCAAGAATTATGAGGGTCAACAATGTTAACTAAAGAATCTAACACATAATTTATGTAAGATCTGTAGGCGAGTCCCGAGTGTTGGGCGTGCTTAGGGCGTACAGTCGGACACTTAGGACGTAAGTCTTACAGAACTAAACCTCACACTTGAGTCTCAGAGCATTTTGCTAGAGCCCGCCCAAAACGAGCCCCAAGGCAAGTCCCAACAGAGCCTTTTAAAATACTTTCACTATTTCTAATTACTTGTCCACATTTCTTTTTTTAGTTGTCCCTAATTACTTGTCCATTTTGACAAATAAAAAAAGGACAATTCTTTTTTACCTATTATATCCTCAATTAATTACTTTGAAAAAGGTAGAACTTCTTGAAAATATTAAGTTTTTAATTCATCCACTACATAATTAATAGGGATAAAATGATAAACTCACTATATTAATTATTGATTTCTTAATAGGTGTGCTAATTTAAAAATGGACAAGTAATTAGAAACAAAGGGAGTACTAAATTATGATGATATAAGAGATCGAGTCTCGAAATTAAGAATCTGTCGGTAGGGACTCTTTTCTTTTTAGTGAATTCAATGTGATATAAATTAGCGTTAATTGAATAAGTTCGTTCTCAATATTGAATGATTAAATTAATAGAAATTGCATTAATAAAATAGTCCTTGATTCTAATTAAAGAAATAATTTATATTATTATTTTGATGAAAGAAAATTATAATTCTGTACGAATTAAATAGTTTTTCATTTTCTACCATGAACTATTGGGATTGGTATTACAATTGAACTCTTGCAACATAAATCATGTCTCTCTTTGGTAGCTAGTACGTAGAGACGAATTCAGGATTTCGGTAAGACATCGGTTTGAATTTTAGGTTCTTAATAAGAACCATTATATTTTTAAAATTGTAGGTCCAAAATATATAATACTATTAGTTTTAAATTTTAATATACACATTTGATTTAATAATATAAAAAATTTATGGTGCTAAATTTTTTAGGAATTTTCAATATAACACACTTGAAAATTTTGAAAGATTAAAGGAAAAAAAAACAAAAGAAAAATTAGTTGAGACGCCAAAAGTGTAACCGATAACCACTTGAAAAGGTTTTACTCAAAAAGACAAGATTGATATAAGATTTAAATTTCTATCCTCACTTAGAGAGGTGCACCCAATCATCATCGTATTATTATATGATACTTTGAACGTGGGTTCACACATCTATATTTATTTATTTTTTAAAAAATATAACACTACTATATATGATCTAGAGAGGGGAGCATGGGTTCACGTGAACCCATGACACCCCCTCTAGATACGCCCCTGCTGGTAGGGCTGCTTATCGGGTGAATTGAACGAATAAGTTTACTTACCGAATTGGCTTATTGATTATCAATTTTTAAATATACTAATTCGCTAGCTAATCGATAAGATATTAATGATTCAATAACACATACTTTTCTTTTCTTTTTTGGATGTAGCACCTTACAGAAAAGAAATTGTGTTAAATTAATGCAATGAGCCAGTGACAAGGGAAAATAATACTATTAAAAACACATAACACTTACCTAACAAACAGGGCCGTCTCAATCATAAGGCCACTAAAGCAATCGCTTAGGACCCCAATTTTTTTGGACCCTCAATTTCTCCCAAAGTTATATATAGGGATCAATAATTGAGAAATTGAATAGGGTAGTTAATTGTAGCATTTTTTCTATGTGGCTATCTATATTGTTGCCTCATATATATGACGATTATCATGAACAACATTATTATTCTAATAGTTAATTTTCTTATTATCCTTTCACTATTTTTATTCTCTCATAATTGAAGTTTTTAAAGCCTTTCAAACAATCAAACCTTCTATATTATGCAACATTTTTGGTTGTGTATTCATAAAAAAATCAAATTTATTTTTTTGTGTCTTCTTCAAATTTCAATCACTAAAACTGATCAACACTAAATTAATATCATGATATCAACCTATAAAATTCAGCACAACACTATTTTGATATCATTATATAAATAAAAAAGAAAAAAAAATATCATTATATAAATTTTTCAAAATTTTGAGTCAGGTTTTATTGTTCTTACCTTACTATATATATTTTGTATTTGAAAATTTACATTGTTTATGTTCTTACTTCATAATATTCGCATATATCCTACCTCTCCAGACCTCATTTACTGAATTACACTGAACATGTTATAAGAGCCTCTCTATGAAGTTTGGCTTTAGGCCCCCAAACTCGTTGAGACGACCCTGCTAACAAAGCCAAAAATAATGCTAAAAATACTTAACATTTACCTTACAAAATCATGAATACATAACACCTAACACACTTGATAGATGTCCAAATATTTTAAGTCGTGATTCATCAGATATATGACTCATATCTTTATCGTCTTTAACTCCAAAGTTATTATCATGAATTGATCAAGTAGAGAAATCTCCAGATATCATATTCCCTTTTATACTCTTTCAATGCAACCACTTATCAGCTCCCCTCTTTCAAGTTTCAATTGATGATAATAAGGTTTAACACATTATAGGACCATCTATGTACTATTAAATAGGTTAATAGAATTGTGCAATAAATAGATCCATTTAAAAACCTTCCTTCTCTTAAAAGAGTCAAAACAACATGTTCAAATAACTTTTGATAGAAAAAATGCCATACATACAAAACAAACAGCAATTTCGTTGCCCACTTTTTTAGTTGATCTTTTTCTTCATGTAGATCAACAGAAAACCAATGGAAAGTGAGAAGCTTCATGGTAATGACTTGCACATTAGTATTTAGTAAGGCACTGGAAGAGGCCATGGCAACGCTCCATCAACTTCTTTGGACATCATCTGGAATTCGCAGTACTCGACTGATAACAATTGGTTTTCTTCAACACTGATTGTGTTAATTAGTTGTAGTAGAATGTGCTCGAATTCTTCCCCATCAGTCCACTCCTGGACCCCTGCTTTTACTAGTGTCCTGTTTTCGTTTATCAAATTCCAGGCTGGGAAATCTTTTCTTGGAAGAAATCGCCGAGATAGATCATTCTTCTCTTCCCTTCCTTAGCCATGCTGGTTTGTATTCTTTCTATGATCATACCCTGCATTAAACAGAATCTCAATTAATTAGGAAAACTAATTCAAGAATTAGTAGTTAATTTCATACTTAATAAATTATAAAATCCTTTTTACCTTGCACATGTTGGGAGGGCAGAGATTGCAGCCATGAGGAGATGCATGAAAATCAACATAAGAGAGGATTTGAAGCCTGCCTTCCTCATCGAAGTAGCCTGGATTGGTGTTGATCTCTGAGAAACAATCCCAAATTCCGAGATAGTTTCAATGAAGAATACATTTGCATCGCTTATTACTCTCAAATCACATCTGAATTAACACACATTCAATTAGCTTAAACCCATAACAAGTTCTCTGATTTCTATAAAGCGGAGGAAATACATACCCTAATGCATTAGCTGATTTAATGGCTAGGACAATCCTGGGATGTATGGGAACCCGTTTCAATACCTCTCCAATAGTTTTGCCTTGTACATGAAGCTCCTTCATCATTCTAGCCTGTAATTTGAAACCGGACAGAAATTATCAGACTAAAAAATGTCCAACATCATTGTTGCGAGAGGTTCAGGGAGGGGAGGGCCGGATAAAGTAGCAGAGACAGAATTTTTACTAAAAAGCATAAAAGTATAGTACGAAAAAAGGCATGACACTAACCATGAGAGAGGTCCATGGGATAGTGGGGAGAAGTTGATTGAACAAATCAGTGGATCCTAACTCATCCACCACCCAATTATCACTATCCACATCGATAATCGTCTTGTCAAAGTCGAAAACCACTACAATTCCAGCCATTTTTTGAGTAACTTCGACCTCTGTTTGTTGTTGTTGTTAGGGGATGTATAACACCAAACATATGAAGAGGGAGCTTTATAGGGAGGGGAAACAAAGGGAATTAGGTACAAAAAATAAGATGCTAAGGGAATATTACATAAGTTAACCCAAATTCCTATAGTCACTTGGTTTTCTTCTTTCAGCATCCTTAACTAATTTTTTATATTAAACGTTAGATTTTGGATAAATACATTTTTCTTTATGGTCTAAATAACTTTTATTAATAAGGTGGGAGGTTTTATGGGATTTCGAAGGAGTGTGACAGAATATTCCATGCAGGGAATGCAGAATATATATATTTTATATAATATAACCCGTATATATCTTCCCTAGCACCAAATGAATCAGATTCAGAATTGTATGTGGCATGTGGTTCGGAATTAAAGTTATCAATTGAATTAATAGAGCAGAAATATTCATGTTTTGAAGCTATGCGACGAAAAAAAGTAATATAATATACTCTAATATAGAATTGATTATTCATCCACACAAATAATAGATAACATACAAAAACTTTGAAATATTGCTTTTATTGAGATATTTATCAGTCCATTTATTAGTTAATAGTTAGTCCACGTCATTGTGTACTGTACTACTGTTAGTTAGTTAAAATCAGTTAGGAGTTTGTTAGAGATTGTTAGCAGTAGTTTTTTCAGTAATAGTTAGTTGATTGTTTCTTTTCATTTTTACAAGTTAGTTCTATAAATAGATTAGTTCATAGTTGTAATCTCAAATTGTTCAATTCAATACAGAGATATTTTTTCTCCTATTCTTCCCAAGCTTCTCCAATGGAGATTGCACAGTATCACCATTCTAGGTGAATTCCTCACTCTCTAATCCATCAATTTGACAGCTTTTGAGCACTAAAACAAAATTTATGTTTATCACAAGTTTTTTTAATAATATGATTGTGATTTGTCATTACGTGTGAGACTATATATCCAATGTAGGAAAAAATAAAATTTCAAGAGGACATGAGAACTCTAGGAAAAATGAAATTATGTAGTGAGTTTGTTGATTTTTAAAGGCATATTCTAGATTTTATTATTTGACACATCCAGCAGATAAAGGGCAATAGCATGATTCTTGCTTTTATTTTTCACTCATCTTCCCAGTTCTTGATTTTGTAATGCACCATTATCATGTGATATGTTTCTTAAATGTTTACTTTTTGTATATGGACGGTGTAATGGTTTTGAACAATATCAATTATTTTGTAGTCAACTATTATGTTATAAACATGAGGTGGTAACCCTGAAGAAAAAAACTTTTATGGTAGCTTTGTCGCGCCTTGATATAATTTCGAAACGAGACATAATTTGTCATTTGAGATGATTTGTGAATAATTTGTATCATAATCGTCATACTTAGTTTGTCTTGTGATATAACTTGTGAACAAGATATAATTTATCAATTTGACAAAACTTGTGAAGAGTTTGTACCAAAACTATGTCTCGCTTGATATAACTTGTGAACAAGACATGATCTATAATCTGAGAAGATTTGCGAATAATTTGTATTTGTATTATAGTTATCCCCCTTCCCGACATTGATTTTCCAATCCGATAAGATTTGTACCAAAATTATGCCCCGCTTGACATAACTTGTGAACAAAACATGGTACGTAAATAGACAAGATTTGTAAATAATTTAACAAAATAGTTAAGATAAGATTATACTAAAGTTATTCCCTGGCCAAGTCCAACATATTTTGTTAAAAGAGTATTTCATTCTTCCAATTGTGTGTAACAGTACTGTCCTATGGACCATTTTAATACTCAGGACCATAATATGACTTAGCCCTTCCTTTCAACCGGGCTTTTGTAATCACTTAGCAACATTTTCAAACTGGCCAAAATTCAATGGCTAGTAAATCCAAGCCCAAAATTTTTGGAGTTTGGTGGTTTATGACAAAATTGTTAATGGTTACTACTATTAAACAACATATACTTATCTACAAGAATATCTTTTATGTTTGGACAAAAGTAATGGTAGGGGTTCTTGACAAGATGTGAAACTTCACCTCTTTTTTCTTTCTTTTCACACTTTCACTTCTTGTTTTGATGATGAAAGGCCACCCTTTGATATGCTTCATTCACATTTCTGATTCCATATATCATATACTAACATGGTATTACAATTCTTGGTCCACCGTGATACTCGTGTGGTGTATATCATCATATAATACTAACGTATCGTAGAGGATTAGTTCATTCCTTTTTAAAAATACTCCTCAATTTTCTGTGGCAATCACATTGTATATATAATATATCACATACTAATAAGTATTATAGAAAATCGATTAATTTCTCAAAAAGAAAAAAACAGCTCAATCTTCTATGTTATCAACCATATGGTATATATAATCATAGAGAACCAATTCATTTATTTTTTAATAAAAAAATATTCAATCCTTTGTGACACCACTTCAATATATATGATATATCTAAAATACAATAAAAATAAAAAAAGAGCTGAAGCTTAACTCTGATATTTTATTTTTTATATATATCATTTAACAAGTTTTACTTGTGGAGAAATATGAAAAACAGATTCATATTCTAGATAGAAATTTTGTTTTCATTTGCAAAAGTTTATATATATATGTGTGTGTGTGTTTGTGTGTGTGTATTTTCTTACTAAATTAAGTTTTAAATAATAAAAATAGTGATTCTAATATTTTTCCCAATTATTTCTTGTTATATGTTAATTATTATTATTATTATTATTCTATATTTTTATTAGTTTAATAATGATTTACTAATATTTGTATCTTTACATTTAAAAGGAAAAATAAAGAGAGAAAAAAAGAAGGAAAAAGACAAAAATAATGAAAAGAATTGTTGAAAAAATTACATTGAACTGCACATAATACACATCCACATAATAAATTGTGTGAGATATATGCATACATATGATCAATGGTGTGACACACACGCGGTCACATGATAAATGACGTGAGATACATGTGTTCTACATGACAAATGGCGTGAGACACTCGCATTCCATATGATAAGTTGCGTGAGATGTACGTGTTCTGCTTGTTAAATCGCGTGAGATTTTTAATATAGAATTCGTGTGTCTATTTTTTAACTTTATGAGAGTTTAAGTGTCTATTTATGAATACTCAAAGTTGGAGGACCTAGATGTCAATTACGAGAGTATTTATTTGTAGTATGCTTATTTAAAAGTTGTATTTACACATAAATTCATTTAGGAAAAATTGACAAAGATTTGTGAGATCAAACCATCATTTAATTTAAAATACTCATCAAAAAAGTTTTTAAATCACTAATGTTTTAACTACCGAAATATTATTTAAAACCAAATGGGGAAAAATGCTGCATATTTTTTTTTTAAAAATCGACTAATTACATAGTATTTCAATGTAAAACATATAAAAAAAAAGTAGAAGAGATGTATTTAATTTTAAATAGAAAAATGTCACGAGATATATGCATTGTTTATTTGTTTGGATTTTTGTGAAATCACATTATGCTTCATTTTGTAAATCACTTTTTTGAAGAAAAGAATCTTCAAAGTCCATATACGTTATGAGTTAGAGCTAACAAATTCTCTAGATTGCATCACTATTTCAAGAAAAAAGAATTTTATTAATAACATTTCTATTTTCATGTTTCTTTTGCTATATAAAGGTTTTTATGTTTATGAACCAACATTAAAATATTTAAGTATTTTATGAAATAATTGTACGAGAAGCTAAAAATTATTTAACCTTTTTTATGAGTTACTTTTATTTATTGTAAAACAAAAAAATTATACCATTTTATCTGCACTTTAATTTTTTTTCTCCGTAATTAAATCAATATCACTAATCACTATATTCGACCAACTATTAATTATTATAGATATACACACATCCATCAATGAGAATAAGCATTACTTTCCTTAGAACTTTATTCTGTGAAAGGTGTCAATAAATAAATTTTAAAAGCTTAAATCAATAAGTACAAAGTATTATTTCATTATTGTCTTATTATAATGATATTGTTTCTGAACTTTAATGTAAATAAGCCTCCCATAATTTTTACAATTTTTTTTAGAATGTATATATGCCCAAATCAATAAATGCCAAAAAATCTTTTAATAAGGTTTGCACCATATAATTATGATCAATTAAATATATTACTTAATCAATATATGCATAAAATATATCTTTTCATAAAGGTTTACACTATATAATTATGATTTATTAAATATATTACTTAAATTTACCACTTAATTATGTATTTTTTAATAAAGGTTTACACTATATAAATATGATTTATTAAATATATTACTTAAATTTACCACCTAATTATGTATCTTTTAATATAGGTTTACTCTATATAATTATGATTAATTTAATATTTAATATTACTTAAATGTACCACTTAATTATGTATC
>JAJOOR010013687.1:0-10121 GCA_036250505.1 Solanum acaule | reverse complement strand
AAGGAGGAACTTCTTAACTACGCACTAACAATCCATATCTTATTTTCATGAAGTACGATAGATCACTTGTTATAACCAATGCACTACAACATGAGGGAAACAACTCACACAAACTCATCTTTATTCAAAAACACAAGTTTTATGGGAATGAACAATCCTCATTAATTCACATAAACATGGGAGGAACTACCTCCTCCCCTCTTAAGGCAAGTTCAACACTACATAAGGAGCTAACATGCAATTTCATAAGGACACATTCCAGCATGTTCATTAATTCACATCATGAAGTCAAGTATGCCATATTACACATAATGCACATTCCTCCAACTCTCTGTTTAAGAAGGCTGTCTTAAAATCCATTTGGTGGATTTTAAGATCATGCACTGTCGCTAGTGCTATTAACATCCTAATCGATGTTATTCTTGTTACTGGAGAGTATGTATCAATGTAATCCAAACCTTTTTTTTGTCTGTATCCTTTGACTACAAGTCGAGCCTTATATTTTTCAATGGTCCCATCGTCTTTGATTTTCCTTTTAAAGATCTACTTTGATCCGTAAGGTTTATTTCATGGAGGAAGACCAGTCAATTGCCATGTATGGTTACTCAAAATTGATTTGATCTCACTATTGACTAGTTCCTTCCAATAAGTTGACTCAGACGAAGACATCACTGCTTTAAATGTATGAGTCTCATTTTCAAGCAAGAATGCCACAAAATCTGGTTCGAATGAAGTGGATTTCCATTGACGTCTGGGATCCACGTTAGGTAGTGTATTTTTCATTGATTTTTCCCATGGTTTCTTTGGTCTTTCACTTGTTGACTCATATTTAATTTTATATGGCTAAATGTGTTCAAAGAACTCAACATTATCTGACTCAATTACCGTATTAACATGAATTTCAGGATTATCAAATTTGTGAACCAAAAACTTAGAGTCCTTACTGTTCACAACATATCTAATAAATATACAATCAACTGTTTTACGTCCAATATTCACCCGCTTGGGGTAAAGGAACTCTACTTTGGCTAAACACCCCTACACTTTGAAACATTTCAAGTTAGGTTTTCCATTCTTTCCATAATTCATATGGAATCAATTGCGTTTTCCTATGGGGTACCCTATTGAGTATCTTGTTAGTCTTAAGGATGGCTTCCCCCCACAAGTTTCACGGTGAACCAGAACATATTAATAAGGCATTCAACATTTCCTTTAATTTTCTATTCTTTCCTTCCACTAATCCATTTGATTGTGGTGTAAAGGGTGTAGTAGTTTGATGAATAATACCATATTCCAAACATATCTCTGCAAAAGGAGATTCATATTCTCCACCCTATCACTTCGACTCATTTTTATCTTTTGATTTAAATGATTCTCCACTTCAATTTTGTATTGCTTAAATGCATCAATTGCTTCAGCCTTACTTTTAAGCAAATATACATATAAATTTGAGATTCATCAATAAAAGTTATAAAATAATTTTTCTTACCGCTAGATGGTATTTACTTCATATCACATATATCTGTGTGGATTAAGTCTAAATGTTTTGAATTTCTGTCAACAGACTGATAAGGATTTTTAACAAACTTACATTCATCACAAATTTCACATTTCAATTTATCACACTTGACGTCAGGCAATACTTCTAAAGTAATCAATTTTCACAAGGCTTTGTAATTTACATGTCCCAAATGGGCATGCCATAAATCATTTGACTCCAATTAGTAAATAGAAGCAGAATTCTTATTAATATTGTCAACAACAATTACATTCAATTTGAAGAGGCCCTTAGTGAGGTAGCCCTTTCCAAGAACATCTCATTCTTACTTATTACAACTTTTTAACTAACTAGGACACACTTAAAGCCGTTCTTAACGAGCAGTGCAATAGAAACTAGATGCTTTCTAATAGTAGGAATGTGCAGAACGTTGTTCAAAGTGAACACCTTGCCAGATGTCATTTTCAGCATTACTTTCGTAGTTCCTGCAATCCTTCTTGTTGTTGTGTTGCGATGAACAAATCTTCATCGAACTCAGTAGGAGTATACGTTGCAAAGACTTCATTTGCAGAGCAAATATGTCGAGTGGCACCTGAGTCGAGAAACCACTCCTTGGGGTTTCCAACAAAGTTGCACTCCGAGATCATTGCATAGAGGTCATTCGCATCTTCCATCTCTTCCACAATGTTTGCTTGACTTTTGCATTTGTCCTTGTCCTTTCTTGGAGCACGACAGTTAAAAGACTTGTGACCATCCTTACCACAATTGTAACAATTGCCCTTGAATTTCTTCTTGGCCTATTCTGACTTTTGTCTGTTGGACTTCTTTCTCTTCT
Source organism: Solanum acaule (assembly GCA_036250505.1). Classification (NCBI taxonomy): domain Eukaryota; kingdom Viridiplantae; phylum Streptophyta; class Magnoliopsida; order Solanales; family Solanaceae; genus Solanum; species Solanum acaule. Next base: position 7,788 of record JAJOOR010013687.1, on the reverse strand, counting down.
TGCCTTTGGTGGGGCCTTCTTCAATAATATTAACTCCCATAGACTTCTTTTCGGTGGTCTTGTTATAATCCTTGATCTTGAGCCGAATCACAAGATTTTCAAAGTTTATTTCCTTGCATAATGTACTTTAAATAATTCTTGAAGTCGTTCCACGGAGGAGGTAACTTCTCAATCATTACAGCCACATGAAAAGCTTTATTAACTACCATGGAAAATAAGTTGAAGCTCCTGCACTTGTGATCCAACAATTTTAATAACTGACATTTTATAGTCTAAAAACTTTGCGACCACAAACTTTTTCAAGAAAGCATCTTCTATCTTATATTTCTTCTCAGGTGCATTCAAAAATTCTTTCGAAGTTGTCATTGCACTGAAAATATTATATAAGTCATACTCTAAAGCACTTAAAATGTAGCACTTACATAGGTATTCTGCAATGCATGTTTCCATTCTTCAATAATCATGAATATTTCTATATGTGGTATATCAACAGCAAGCACTGGAGTTTCTTCATTGGTAAGCCAGAAAAATATATGTTGCTCCCATCCTTTGAAATTCACACTAGAGAATTTTCCCAATTTTTTTGCTGGGGGGTACAACTATTTGGGTTGGTGCTACAACAACCACCAAAGTCGTAGCATTTTCAAATACCATTTCTGATAAACAAAAATTGATAAAACTAATTCAATAGACAATAACTTAAATGGAAAATTAATAGGAGTATAAAAACACGAACATCTTTGTATCAACCAGAAACACAGTTTAATAATGACATATAGTTTCCTTAAGATTGTTATGTAATTTGTATTTGTAACTACCCGGGAGTACCCCCTAGAAGTTACACGGTGTACTTGACCCCGAATGAGTCGCATACAAGCCCTTAGCATACACATAACATAAAATCATAGAAAGACGGGAGAATTTAAAAACTTTCTTTAAAACCATTCAAGTGAAAACATTTCATAAAAGTGGAAGTTTTTACAAACATCTTTGTCTCAAACCATCTATGAATAACATTAATATAAGTCATTTGGACACAACACACATAATGTTTAAAACATAAGAAAAAGACACAAAAGAACATAAATGGGTTTGTCCTTGAAGCTATGAGGACTCACCAAATCTTCAAGTCTTCTTGCACTTAGGAACCTAGCCTCCAAGCAACACAATCTCCCAAGACCCTACATTTTATTAGAATGTAGGCAATATGTGTTAGTACAAAATGTACCAAGTATGAAAGCTAGCACAACATCATAAAGCATCTCAAATGGTTAGTCAACATAAGACATAAGCATAAGAGATAATAACATATTCATAACATAATTCAAACATAAGCATCATATCATGGCAAATCAACATAAGACATTCATAATTGCATACTTCAACCATTGATCTTTCATACTCAAGAGAACTACTTCACAAGCCACCTCCAAGTATACTTGTTCAAGGCAAAGATAGCATCCCATAATACTATCCAAGCTAAGTACCTGTCTTTGGTCATTCTTGGTCATAGCCCACCCTCATAGTCAAGACCTAGGTTTTCATGTCATAAGGGCATTATACCCCTAAATAACCTCAAGGCACACTTGTGCAATGCATGTACGACATCCCATAATACCACACACACTAAGCATATCCTTAAAGTCACCATATTCATATTCATCATTTCTAAGTGTCACTATTGACCTACTTTCATATTGACAAGGAACTATCATCTTAAGTCAATTCATATCATGGAAGGCAACTATAGCAACACTCCAAGCTAGGCATACATCACATAAGAGGACACTTCATAAGTTTCTTCAAGTCATACTTGTGCCATGTATGAATGGCATCCCATACTACCACTCACACTAAGTACTGCTTTAGTCTAGCTTACTCCATGCTAACTATCTTTCATTCTAGTCTATCAAAGAATAACATACTACCATGCTAAACCTAACTACCATGGAAAACATCCTATCATACAATCCAAGCTATCATAGAAAGGATACAAGTATACCAACCTAGCCACCATGCAACCATTCAATAAGATGCAAGCTATCCTTAGGGGAGTATGAATCCTCAACCCTAAGCTATCCTTAGGAGAGTATGATGTCTCAATCCTAAGATACCATGAAATGGTCTTGTCCTAACCAAGTCAAGCTACCATGAAGAACATTCTAACCATGCTAGTTCAAGCTAATCTTAGGAGAGCTTAATTCCTCAATCCCAAGCTACCATGAGATCTACCATCCCAATCTACCATGAGATCTACCATCCCAAGCTACCATGCGATCTACCATCCCAAGCTACCATGAGATTTACCATCCTAAGCTACCATGTGATCTACCATCCCAAGCTACCATGAGATCTACCATCCCAAGCTACCATGAGATTTTCCATCCCAAGCTACATGATTCAACTATACATGAAGGAATCATAAGGCTCAACTTCAAGCTATTCTATTCTAACAAAAATGATTCATTTTAGGTGACTAGCCTTTCAATCTAGAATCATACTATGTGAGAAGACCTTTCACATTCTACATACAAGCACTCATATAGTTCTAGGTAGGTCATGTGGGTGAAAGCCTTCCACCATAACTTTATCTATGTTGTGTATCAATTCTATGCAAGTTTGTTCATCATATTCGACTTACTCTTTAAGCCCTAGTGACCAACATTATGACTTCAAGCCCTACATTCAAGCTTTACTCCACAATCATAATACTTAGTCTAGATCATAAGACACAGTAGCCCTAAGCCTTAGTTACAAGACAATTCTATGCATAATTCATCAAAAGTCCCAATTCTTAATCATTTCTTTCATATTCTATCATACATGCATAAGTCTAGTTCAATTCATGATTTCATATTCCCATTCTTAGATAGGTTCAATTCATGGTGACAATCTTAGAAAATATATCAAGAACCATCAATTCCTCATCAAAAGACATAAACCCACATACTTGAAAACTAGGGTTAATCAAGGAATTCACATAAAGTCTTCATAATATAATGAATCAACACTAAAATAATCATATATGAGTAGTATCCAACCATTTGGAATCATACCCACCTAAAACCCATGCATTGGAAGTAACCCTACCTTGGTTGGAGTTCTTCTTCACAAATTAGGGGAAATTCTAGGGGACTCTATGGGTGGAAGAACCCATAGATGAAGATCTAAGCGTACCTTAATTAAAAGCCCCACTAAGCTTGCTTCAATGGTGAGATTCGACCTAGCCTCCTTCTCTTCTTCTCCTTTCTCCTTCTTCTTCTTCTCCTTTCTTCTTTTTCTTCTTCTTCTTCTTCTTCTTCTTCTTCTTCTTCTCCTCCTCCTTCTTCTCCTTTATCCTTCTTCTTCTTCTCCTTCTCCTTTCTACTTTTTCTTCTTCTCCTTTCTTCTTCTCCTTCTTATTCTCCTTCTTCTCCTCATTCTTCTTCTCCTTCTTCTTCTCCTTCTTATCCTCCTCCTTCTCCTCCTCCTTCTCATCCTCCTCCTCATCCTCCTCCTTCTCCTTCTCCTTCTTCTTCTTATTAGGAGAATTATTTGAGTGGAGAGGATTTTGGGGTTTTGATTTGGGTCTAGTGTAAAGTGACTTATAATTGGGGGTTAAAGACTTAAAATACTCTACATAGGTGAATAAAACACATATAAAATGACCCCCACTTAAAACTAGTCGAATAGGATTTTACCCGAATGTCCCTCAACTTGGCTGCCCCGTCCCAGGCACCACGGCCACTTGGACTGTCCTTGAAGGGCACCACGGTCAGTGGTGGTGCCCGTGGTCTCTTTACCAGCAGCTCCGCCAACTTGTCAAGACCTTAAAACACCCTAACAGCTCGTGAAGTGCCTCGTGAACTTGGGGCAGTGTCTTGGCTTCTTGGCCTGGCCTCCCAAGTGTCTATGGCATCTCCACGGAACCCTTCACGGACCATGGTCCACACCACTGGTCTTGAGGTGGTCGTGAACCCTTGGGCAGTAGCTGCCAAGGTTGAGCAGCCTTGGCCCTTTGGCTTAGGCTTGCCCTTTTGCCTTGGTAGTTACCCTTCCCATGCACAACCAAACTCTTAAAGGTAATCTAGGCTACTAGGTCTAATACATAACTTTATGTTCAACCACTAAACTCCTCATTCTAAACACATAAAGTCTCATCTACGACTCCATTTCCAATACATCAAACCTTAGAAGCCTAGCTTGTGGCTCTAGTTTTGTCTACTAGTTTCCGGGGTGTTACAGTATTATAAACAATACTAGTGATAACCAAAACTTTGTAGAAACAATAACTTTCCAAAGTTTAAATCACGTAGTGAAGAACATAAATCAATTAACCAAAAACTAGTATCTGCAAAACGTACCAGAATATCTATGAAAAAGAATAGAAAGAAAATCGAGCCCACTGAATACACAGTGTGCCCATAAGAAAATTATTCCCCTCTAATATACAAGGTTTGAATTGGAATATATCCTCCCAGGATAAAATGATCTTATTCACCAGTGTATTAACACCCAAAACTTTGGTGTCAGTAGCCATTTAACGACAATAAAGTACACAAATAAATTTCTGCAGAAGAAGAAGAAGAAGTTAGAAATTTCATAAGTGAAGAGTCTTAGGATTCACAAGTACTTATAGCCAAGAAGCACTGGTTCCGAAAGGGTGCAACCTATCAGAATCCACATGACCATTCATGAAAGTTTGCAACCTTTCAAATGGTCATGGTTGTTCTTGAAAGTTGCAACCTTTCAGAAAAGTCATGTCCAATGGTGGGAAATTAAAATAAAATGGGTTGTTTATATCCGAGTCTGGTCGGGTCGGTTCGGCTAATTATTTAAATAATTAAAATGTTTTGGCCATTTAATTTCATTTAATTAATTAAATAAATAATAAACTAAATAATTAAAATAAACTTTGTCCAAAAATGTAACACCCCAGAAATCGAATGACCTAAGCTAGAGCCTAACATGTAGTCTAGTGTCCTAAATAAGTTAAACGTAAAGATTAGAGTCCTAAAATGACCTCCCTAAGTTAGTACTAATGTTTTAGGACCAACAAGTCAAGGCGTGACCCCCAAGGACCCCCCAAGGGCCCTTGATGAGGACCCAAGAGAAGGCCCAAAAAGCTGTCAAAACAGTAGTGACCTATGGATAGGGCATCCACGACCCGTGGGTGGACCCACGCCCCGTAGATGGGGGTAGTGGGTTGAGACTTAGTCTCCCCATTTTTCCCTTGATCATCCCCCTCTTTGAACCAAACGACGCCTTGCCAGTACGTGGAGTCACCCCACCTACGGACCGTAGGTGGGGGCTTTGTAGGTCACACCTGTAAAGGCTGCCTCAATTTGGCTAAGGGTCAAATATTTTGATTAATTTCTAATTAATTAAGTAAGGGTGGGGATGGTTATTATTAGTTATTTTAGACATATTTAAGTACTTTTTACCATTAACCAACCCTTTTAACATCTCATAACTCAAAACATAACCAACTCTCCTCTCTAAAAATTTCTCTCTCTAAGACTCCATTGAAGAGATTGCAAGTTCAAGATTAGGGTTCAAGTTCCAACCTTTTCACTCCAATTTCGTGAGGAAAACATCAATCAAGGTATGTGAGTCTTGATATATGGAAAGTTTCTTTCCATAAAGCCCTTCAACTCTAATTTCAAATTGATAGATTCTTCAATAAAACTAATGTTTTGAGTCTCGCCATGGGTTCTTCCTAAAATTGATTTCATTGGGTTAAGTGTCTTATATTATTGATGATTTGATATTTAATGGTGATTTTTATAGTAAAATTCCCCATGAACCCATGAACTCCCCCATGACCCCAATTTGATGAATTGTGATGGATGTATTGATGCAAGGTGAATACTATGAATTGTTTCTATGGTATTGAGTTATTGAATATTGGTTTATTCATGCCTAAGGTAGTATTTCTACGTGTGATTATGATACATGATTCTTGAGGGGTGAAATTATGAAGGTTTATGCATGTTGATGAAAGTTATGTATGAACGTATGATTCACTTAGAAAGTGAAGATCCTATGACTATTGTGTAAATTGTGGTATTGTTAAAAGATTAGTCTCCCCTTACCCTTACACATGATCATGTATGAATTCTCTAGGATGATGATAATGATGTTGTGTTGATTGAAAGGCCATTCTCATGAAAACGCTATGAACGTAATGTGAAAGGTTTACTCACATGCTAATGATGATTCTAAGGTTGAAATTTAGTTCTCACCTATTGAATCTATGAGCTATTTTATGAGTTGTATTGAAATGAAGGGCAAGATATTCCTTCACACATGTAAATGCAATTCAATACTAACTATGTATAATTTGTGAAATAATGCTTAGCACCGAGTTGATATGGAAAATGAAGTAGAGGCCTTCCCATCAGTATAATAGGCCGGGTCTTCTAGAAATGATCTTATGAGATGGAAACTCCCCCGTCAATACAATAGGCCAGGTTTCTAGAAGCAGTCTCCCTATACCATAACTATGTGCCCACATAGGTCTTTAGCTAGTGGATCCACCTAAAAGCTAAACATGTTAGTACTACCTTAGGCATGTAGGACACCTTCTTTCGGTGTGGGGTTATATGACACCAGGTTCCATGTAGCTCACATGGTCTATGTTGATTATGGATATTCTTCCCTACATGACAGGATAATGAATATGACACGAACTATACTATGACTTCTTGATGAGTTTTACTTAGTAGGAGTGGGGATATGAGACTTCACTTTTACATTGCACAAGTAGACTTAGAAAGGGGTTATGGGATGGTTCCTTATGTTATGGTAAGACATGAATGTATGGATGTATGTTGAATGGATTGTTGCTGATAAATGACTTTTCTTTATGTTCAAGTAATGTACATCACTATTTCCTTATCTATGACTATTGACTATGATAAGGTTTAAAGATGATATGTATGACTAAGGTCACTTCAAAGGAGTACTTAGTATGGTTGGTATTATGGGATGCCAACCATACATTGCACAAGTACACCTTAGGGTTGCTAAGGTAATGAATGGTTCTACTATGTTATGAGAATTTATGTGATGAAGATGCTATGACTTGTACTTTATCTTAAAATGCATAAATGATTCTCATCTTGACAAATGCATGCTTTTAAACTAAAATGTCCTTTTTATCATATTTCAAGGATTTTGTACATGGTTCCATACTTAATACTTATGTGCTAACCCATTTCTTCTACTTTTACTATGAGTTCAGGTTCCGATCGTTGAGACGTACTTCTTCTTGCAATAGAAGCTTGGGTTGACTATTCCCTAAGCTTGGTGAGTCCTCAAGTTTGAGGCAAGACATTATTCATTTTTAGTATCTATTGTACTTTCTATTTTGAGACTTTATTGATGAAAAGGGCTTTGACCCTATTTGTACTCTCTATTGTACTAAATGGTGATTGAGACAAGGTCTAAACTCTTATTTTTTGTTTATGAAAAAGTAGTTGGACTTTGATTGTAAAAGTTTTAAATTTTCTGCATCATTCTTATGGCTTTATGTGTATGATTATCCTAAGGGCTTGTATGAGACCCCTTTGGGGTCAAGTACGCAGTGTTACGTCTAGGGGCTACCCCTGGGTTGTGACAAACTTTGATAACAGCAAGGTTAAAGGAGATCACAAATAGAGAATTAAATATTAGAATGCGGAAGCACAAGAAAAGAAACAAAAAAACTAACTAAAGATATGGGAGATTCGAAGGAAAGATCCACGAATTTCCAAGGATTAGATGTTCTAAGGTCTTGAAAAGATCCAAGTAACAACGTATAGATTT
>JAJOOR010013686.1:0-29165 GCA_036250505.1 Solanum acaule | reverse complement strand
CATTGATTTTGCCTATCTTCTTAATGATTTTCTTTTTTGCAATAAGAATTTAATTTGATAGGATTGTTTTTCTTATATATCTTTATCCGTTCATTGTGTTATTTGAAACTGATTTGGAAATAAATTTATAAAAATATCGTTTATGTGTAAGAATTATATAGTACTAAAATATCATATAATTATATGTTTTTTTTAATAAAAAATATCATATAATTATAGTTTTTTTTAAAAAAAAAGTTTATCGTATAATTGATACTTAACTTTCAGAAAAAATAAAAGATAAAATTTAAAATTTTGAATATCATGCTTATAATTTGATAATCAAGTGTTTAAAACTGTTTTATGCTTAACATTGTCATAATCATAAAAACTTTTCTTAGTTACAATTTATTTTTGTCTAATGTTTAATTTTATTATATATTTTTTTTTCTAACAAGGTGATGATATAGATTGTGTGAGAGTATTTATGATTTTAAATAATTTAATAAAGAAATAAAGAAATAAAATAATACTAAAATTCATTATTGTCAAATTTAGATAACTAAACTTAAATATTGATTTGTTTTCGCAGGTATTCTATTATAACATATCAATGTATTAGATGTTAACATTCTCTCATATAAATTTTACTATATTATTTTATAATAGTTGACTTTAAAATTATCAATAAATTACCGCGCAACGTGCGGGCGCGTATACTAGGAATAATAATAATAATAATAATAAAAGTAATAATAATATAATATAATAATAATAATGTGGATAAGAATGAATTTAAATTGCTAATCAATTTTCACGAAAACCGTTTGTTTATTTTAATTTTAATTTTTTTAATTTTGAGATAAGATTTAAATATATAAGGCAATTGTTTAATAATAATAATAATAATAATATAATATATAACAATATAGTAATAATTTGGATAATTATTATTATTATTATTTTTAAGAAAATAATATTATTTCTCTATAACTTAAAATAGTAGAAAAGAAAAAATGAAATAAAAAACGTTGTGCACAATCATTTTTTAAAATAAATAAATAGGAAAACTACCCACACATTAAAACAAATCTGTTAAATGAAGATTTACTTTAGTTTTTAAAAAATAAAAATGATTTTAAATGTGTTTTATTTTTCAAATTAAGTAACCAACCACGTAATACTATTTTAGAAAAAATGCTAAAGTAGTTACTTTTTGAATTTGAATTTAACAACAACAACAAACAACAACAACAACAACAAATTTATTTTAACTTAAATTAAAATTTTAAATTCTTGTAAACTTATAAATTAAAATTATTCATTTAAGAAAATACACTAACAAAACAATCTGTTTAATTTACTTGAAAATACAGTTTAGCACTTCCTTTTTAAGTTTAGCAAAAATTTAATATTTAAATTTCAATAAACCATAATTTTGGCCTTATTTGTCTTAGAAAATTATATTTTTCAACTAATAGGAAAAGGTTACAAAATTCAAACGCTTTATATATACACTATTGAAAAAAAAAAAAAATCATTGATTACAAATTGTACTCTCAATTTTTTTTTGTATTTCTCTTTTTTATCTTATTTTATATGTAGTTGTTGTGCTTAAATTTTTTATAAATTCTTCAATTCAAGTGCTAATTTCTATATTCTTTTTTGGGGTTATGTTGTTAAATTCAAAAGGCGGGATTTTAATGTTTGGAAGATCCTTGAAGTAGAAGAGCAACATCAAAATTACCAGAGGTTTGTTTCTATAATATTTTTTTAAAATTTAATAAATTTGTTCATTATATAATTCATATTCTTTTTTTATTTATTTATTTTGTTTGCAGACTTTCAACCTTAGCGCATAATATATGAGTAATTGTCATAGCAAAATTTATAAACTGATAATACTTATCACTATCATAAACATAGAAGACATTAAATTATGTTTATCATAATATTATACTTTGATTAGAATGATGAGTTATAAAAAAAAACATAATTATTGTTGTGCTTAATTTTTTTGAATTCAAGTGCTAATTTTTATATTTTTTCGTGTTTATGTTGTCAAATTCAAAAGGTGAGATTTTAACAATTTTCTTCACTATATTAATTCATTATTATTATTATTATTATTATTATTATTATTATTATTATTATTATTATTATTATTATTATTTTACAAATTTTCAACCTTAGCACAAGATAAATGAAAAATTGTCATAACAAAAATTATAAAATGATAAACCTATCACTATCATAAACATAGAAGACTATAGATTATGTCTATAATAATATTACTTTAAACAATATCACAATTATAAGTCATTTAGCAAATTTAAGACTATCCACAATATTATATAACAACATTAAATTAAGTTGAAATTTGCGATATAACTATAATTATACATAATATATTTTAGCGAACAAAGTTCAAATCAACAACCTCTCATTTTTATTTATATGTTTTCTGATACAGTTAAAATTAAAAGTTAATATATCCAATACATACATCGAGTAAATCTAAAATTAATTATGATTATTTTTACATTTATGTCAAATTTTTAATTATATTTTTACACAAAATTAATACAAATAATATTTTGAATAAACATATATAAAATGTATCAACTTGTTATTTAATCTTATGATATCAAATATTTCATATGGAGTGTTAGAATTAATAAATTATTACCATAATTTTTATTATTCAAACGACATAAAAAGAATAAAGTGCAAACACAGAAAATTATTTGAAGTATTTGATGTTTGATCAAGATAAAATAATCATAAAAAATTGTATCCTTCCAAAAAAAATCAACATAATATATATATACACACACATTAAAAGCTATGTAATATTTTAATACAATAAATATATTATTAAGTGTAATATTTTATTAGTTATTTTTAATTATAAAATTATTACATTTTGAATCATCCGCGATATTAATATAAATAACAACTAAAAAGAACGAATAGAGTAATGGACAAGAATACACGTGGAAACGAAGAAGTCCCAAAAAGAAAGAAGAAATGGCAAAAAAGGGGAAAAGGCGGATCTTTTTGAAAGGGGTGGGCGGCTAGTGCCCAGCTACTAGTGAAGGAAAAAAGAAAAAGGTAGTGCTGAGTCGGATTAAAAAGTGTTATTTAGAGAATCAAGAAAGAGAAAGTGAAGAGATCTATAGCCACATACAACTTATGGCTCTAAATTAACTATCGCTTTTTCTTGCTCACCTGGCATAACACCTCTTTTTCTACACCTAATATCCACAAGTTCTCAAATATGGCGTGTTTCAGTGAAATAAAAATTTAGAGTTCATAAATATTCAAGACGATTTCATGTTTATATTATTATAATAATTATATTTATAATTAAATAGTTTTATGTAATTTAAGAAAAGATTATTGAACTCACCTAATATGTATTTTGACTGTTCTAATTTTGAATTAAGCGCGAAATTTAAATGATGAAGATAGTATAAGTGAGAATGCTCAAATAAATGTGTGCGTATATTAAGAGATGTACTATTAGGAGCAAGGAAATTAGTTAGTATTCACAAAGTATTCCATCATCAATTTTTATTACTTTTTTTATCTTATGTATATTGTTATCTTATTTTTCTTTCAAATTTTATTTTAATTACACTTGGTTTAAGATAAAGATTTATCAGACATAACCTCTCTATTTATCAAAAGTTGGTATACATATTAATCTTTCTAAAACTCACTTGTTGGCAGTTGGATTATACAGCATGCTATATCTCATTTTAATTTAAGCAAATAGATGAATTTAAATCTTCAAAATATCCAAAAATTACATCAGTATTTTTTTTTTATATATAAAGAAGAAAATAGAGGAGAATATGAGAAAACACCTGTTTTGGTGAACCAAAAAACCAACCAAGCCTAAAACCAGACCCAAAGTCCGATAACAAAGAAAGTGTTGGTGGGTGTCAGATCTCTTTCTCTCTGCCTCTGGTGAATGAATAAAGTGTCAATAATCCCAACAATTCATCTCATTTTATCTGTTCCTCTTTCTTTCTTTCTGTTCTCTGCTATTATACTAAACTTTTTATCTTTGGGACTTGCCAATGTCTGAGGCAATTGCTATTAAGGATCCTGCTATTAAGCTCTTTGGTTGGACTATTCAGTTACCCGATTTTCCGGCTCCGGCGCCGGAGGATACCGGAGATAATAGTTTCTCAGCTGGAGAAGTCGAGCAAGAGCTCAAGGTATGATAATAAATGCTTCTTCTTGTATGTAATGACTTTTATTATTGTTTTGAAGTCATTTGGAGACTGGTTGTTGACTTTCCTTTTGGACCATATTGTTAGGGTTTTCAATTCTTTTTTTTTGTTAGATTATACTGAAATGGAAGGGATCCGTATTGGTTATATTTTGGTTATTTTTTGGTTATTTTTTCCTTCTTGGTGAGAATTGTTACCTCTTTTGGCTATTAGGTTATGCTTACTGAAATTTTCTATTTTGGTGTTCCTTTCTTTGTCTGAACACTTGAGTTTTTATTTTGTTGTTCAATTTTCTTAGATTGTTAGCTATTTTGTAGTGAAAAAAATATACACTGAATTTACCGCCTTCTTGGTCGAGCTCATTGCACAGGACTTCTCTAGTTGCACAACAGGTTTACACTGTGCACAACCAAAGGGTAGCAGCTGTGGGTTCCCTTGTCATTATAAAAAAATTACTGAAGTTACCATTTCTTGTGCTTCCATTCAATTATGACTCAATCTCAATCTAGCTGATTGGTAGTATGAATCCTGTGTACCGAAGGGGGTTCTTTCTATATTGTAATTTGACTATTTCTACACGGACATTGGCTTACCACAAGTCTCCTCCTCTTTCCAGCTTGAGATGAATTATGCTTTGCCTAGGAGGAGTTTTCCTTATGCTTAAACTAGTTTTCTTTAACCTGTATTTGACAAGCGACGCCTGCATAGCTCAAGCAACAGCTTTACTTTGTTTATCGCTTACTTCAGATTTTTATACATCAAATTTATCTACTTTTGAACTTGTCAATTATTGTGGGACGTGAAAGACTTAAAAGGATACAAACTGTTGTTGTCTTTTGTTAATTCCTGTAACTGATATAATATGGTATTTATGTAAAAGATATTGCTTTCTATGTGAGATGAATGTTCAAATCTTTCTTAACTACTCTATTCAGTGTTCTTGCTATGAAGTACACTCCAAAAGATACTTAAGTGTCAGGTATTTAAATCCTCTGTCCTCCTTCACTAACTTCTAAATGATGCTCCCTCCGTTTCAGTTTGTTTATACTAATTTCCTTTTTAGTCCGTTTAAAGAAGAATGTCTCTTTCTCTCGTTGGTAACTCATTAATTCTAGCTTGAACTTGTTTTAAGACCATAAGATTAAATAACATTTTGGTACATTCTACATATCTTTAGCTTAAGAGCACAAGATTCAAAAGTCTTCTTTACTTTCTTAAATTTCATGTCAAGTCAAAACCAATCCAACAAATTGTATTGGAGAGTTTATATGACTTTTATGTCTTCCTTTTTATCTTTGACGTCAACATTCTATCTATGAACTAGTCACATGCTTCAGTGACAGGGAAGCTCAGTAGTCAGTGTAGATATCAGGATCTAGTGAAATCTTGTTAAACACTGCTTGACTCTGCAACTCCCATATGTTATCCGTTACTTAAATGAATTTAAGAAACTAACTTGATTTTTCTCTCTACATACAGAGTCAGTGTGGTGATTGTATTGATGACAATGAACATTTGACTACTGAGGATTTACAGGATCAGAATTCAATTCAGCAGAGATGTGATATTATAAAGGAGTCGCCTGATTATTATGAATCTTCAACAGCCGAAAGGTCAAAAAGTGAAGAGGAACACAGTGAAACAAGCAACTCACAGGAGAGAAGCCTGAAAAAACCAGACAAGACACTTCCATGCCCTCGCTGTAATAGCATGGAAACAAAATTTTGTTACTTCAACAATTACAACGCCAGCCAGCCTAGACACTTCTGCAAGAATTGTCAGAGATATTGGACTGCTGGTGGGACTATGAGGAATGTGCCTGTAGGTGCTGGTCGTCGGAAACACAAGAACTCGGTTTTGCATTACAGTCACATATCCGTCTCTGAAGCACTATCAAATGCAAGAACAAATTTTCCTAATGAAACCCAGCAACCTCCCCTGAAGCTCAATGGAACTATTCTGACATTTGATACTGAAAACTCCCTATCTGAGTCGATGGTTTCAGTTTTGAACGTTGCTGATAAAACTATGCAGAATTGTTCTGGGAATGGGTTCCAAAAATATAAAGAGCTTCGAATTCAAGCTGGAGATAATGGAGATGATCATTCCGATGGATCTTCGGTTACTGCTGTAAGTTCAAAGGATAATGATAATGGATTACCTGACACTCCAAGGAAGAACTACAACAGCTTTCCAACTCATTTACCTTGCTTTAATGAAGCTCGTTGGCCATATATATGGAGTTCTGTGCACTGTAGAAATGCAGTACCTCCACCTGATTACTCCCTTCCTGGCATTCCTATGCCGTTCTTCCCTGCAACCACTTATTGGGGTTGTACAATACCAGGTTCTAGGAATGTCCCTTGGATGTTCCCACCCACTGCATCCCACAACCAAATGCCTCTAACTCCTGGTCCTAATTCTCCAACTTCGGGGAAACATTCAAGGGATGAGAATGTGCTGAAATCGACAGGCACTGAGGAAGAGCAACGAAAAGAGAGTGATCCTGGGAAGCGTCTATGGTTTCCTAAAACATTGCGAATTGATGATCCAGGAGAAGCTGCAAAGAGTCCTATCTGGGCAATATTAGGAATAAAACATGAGGTTGTTGATTCAGTTGGTGGAGGTCTTCTCAATGCCTTTCTGCCAAAGAATGATGAGAGGAGCTGTGTTTCAGAAAACTCTACTTTATTACAAGTCAATCCAGCAGCAATGTCCAGGTCGTTAAATTTCAATGAGAGCTCATAAGCAGGTGTGTTGATAAACTTTGTAAATGTTATAAATGGTGGTGGCAAGACAGGAGTTATTCAGCTGATTATGCTTCACATTGTCTGCCACTGGCATTTCCGTTAGACCAGTTATTCATAGTGTAGTCCAGTGAAAGTCTAATGTTAAGTTTTTTACAAAATTAGAATAGATAAATCTTGCTGTTAGTTCCCTCCTTTTTGTGTGAGTGAGGCCGGTGTGTTTTGTTTTTCTAGTTGATTTTTCTGGGTATTAAGTTTCTTAGTTGATGTGTATATTTGTATTTGAGAAAGCGAGACACATACTAGAGTCACTGTGAAAATCGCATGGTAGAATAAGTTGGAGGTGAAATGAAAGAGTTCCTTATTACCTTTTTGTCTGCTTCAAGTTCTATTATAATGCACCACTATGAATGGAGCTTCACCATGCATAACTAAACTTTCCTTTCTTCCTGTTGGCCTTCTTTTCTTCTCTTCTCTTTTTTGGAGAACTTAAAATTATTTTCAGTTTGAGTGCTTATCTTGTTCCTTTCCAGAAACTGAATGGGGGCTATTGTCCAACTCCTAGTAGTTGTATATGCAACTATAAATGGGACTGTATTGAGAGGGGAAAAATAATGGTCAAAGTTTGAGATATTCTAGTATTTTGTGAAGAACTTGACAACATTCATTTTCAGGGAATGGGGTGGTTTGCTGTGGAACTTATCATGTGGCTTCTGCAATAGATTACTATTGTTTTATGCACAAAAATCATTTGTTGACTAATTGAAAACCTATCCTTTGTAGATTCTCTTGAGTTATACAAGTTTCCTTGATAACAAACTATTCAAAGCACATTTGACATTACTTTTACAGTTACTTTGGGATTCCACATCTGCTTCCTGGGACCAACATCAGGCTGATTCATAATTAAAATGACACTACAGAGAGAAGTTGCCAGATGATTTCCCTTTTCATACCACTTGATCTTCGCAGCTATTTGATTTCTTGAAGGAGCTAGGTTAATGAACTGTATAAATCAGTCAAGTTCCCTGTCATTAAGATTTCTTATAACTGTGATGGAGGGTTAGAAATTTTTGTTGAATAAATTCTTCCAGCCTAACTCTCATTGCTAAAGTAGTTTAATTTACTTTTACAATGGTGACTGAGAGATTATTTGCTCATACAGGTGCGGTAATGCAGAAAGACAGACCGCCCCTCCAACCTTAGTCAGAGCCTAGAGGGTTTGAACTTTGAATCGAGCCCCTGGGAATGGAAAGCTCCTAATAGAGAGTGCCCTTTTAGTGAACCTTACACGAAACGAAATATTGGATTAGTTGGATCAATGGGTTTCATTTACTGTATGCATAAAACAAACAAAATTACATCAAGACAGACACTGATAGAATGTTTTTATCAGTTATTTCTTTTGCGATCTTCTTTTCCTTGAGCTGAGGGTATATCAAAAACAACCTCTCTACCTTCTAAAATAGGCGTAAGGTCGGCGTACACTCTATGTTGTTGTTGTATTCAGCTGTTTGAAGTGCGTGTCTGATGCACAATGCACTGTCTATGACTAGTTATACTTTCCTTGACTATAATACCATTCACAGAAATTAAATGGGATCTTGTTTGATTTAAGAGAATCTCATAATCAACTAATTTTGTTATCAGTCTATAAGAATTTAAATTTTGGTGTAGTCGAAACTATAGTGTTTCTGTTTGTTCAGCAGACTGGGGCTGCCTGGAAACCTCTCAAGAGTATGTGCTTTATTAAAGTTTATGAAGAGCGTTGGAGTATGCAAAGTTATTGGGATTGAAAATCAAAAGTCAACTTTCATTAAAAATACTAGTTCAATGCTTGTACTACTTTCCAAGTGATTCTTGAACTAAGGAAACTATACTAGCATCAAGCATACAAAAAAGAGGAAGAGTTTAATTAGAGGAGTAAAATGGTGGTGTAAATAAAAAGAAGAAGCTGCTTATGTTGCTGCCTTAGGGCCTAGATAAAGTGCATTTGTTTGTTGAAGGTAAAGTTAAAGCGTAGAGATGTCCCCATCCAAGACAACAAAAGATAAAATTCAAAAGCAAAGCTTTTAATTAAGTAGCCACTAGGAGAAACTACTAAATGGTGACACGTGATGTGGGAAGTACTTCCCAACTTTCGATATTCAAGCCATGCTTAATTACTTTGAGTGATAGTATTTTTTTCGTCCCAAAATAATCCATTTGAATCGGAGAAAATATTTTTTATGTCCAACAATAGTCGTCCATTACTGACTTGGCACACATCTTAAGAAATACTAATAAATAATAGGGGTAATTTTACTATATTATAATTTGACTTTATTAAATTTAATGTTTTAAAAAATGTCTTAGATGGATGATACATAATATTCAATAGCAATGGTAAAATAGACACAAAAAGTAAATTATCTCTTAATTTTCTAAATTAGATAAATATTATTAGACAACTATTTTTAATATGATGAACAACCTTTGCGGGACGGAAGGAGTAGTTAACTTCGGCCTGCCTCATTGCGATTTGTGAACATTCATGTGCATGCACACGAGTGATCTGACAATAGCTCCTCTATAATTCAATTAAAGGTTTTTAATGTTTCATTGGATGTGATAATCAATTACTAAGGTCTTCATGAGTTTAGACTTTGCAATAAAAATTTAATCACATTAAACAATCTTTGACAAGTTTAAGTTTAACTAACTGAATTTTTACACAATCAAATGTCAGAAAATAGCCGAATGTACTTTCTTTTTCCACTTTTACTTGTTTATTATATTAAAAATAAATATTCATTTTTATTTCATGTGTTTGAAAAATTAATATATAATATATTTAGTTCCTATTTTATCTTTGTTATTAACAATAGTAATTTTTCAAAGCATTGAATTTACTATATTCAAAGAATAATATAATAAAATTGTCATTCTATTTTTTTTTAAAAGTGTGTCAAAATCAATATTGACAAATATATATACTAGACAAGTCAATTAATATATAATATATTTAGTTCCTATGATGACTTTCTGAAGTGTTGACTTTTTATAATTTTTAATTTTGGACTATCTTGATCGAATAGATACAATATCTCATAAACTTTATGTTGCATGTTCAAGGAACATAGTACTAATTTAATATACACGCATCAAAATACAAATATGGTATTTATAGTGACCCCTTAAAATAAGTTAAAGTCAATTAATGTCGCACCATAATAAAAATGAAAGTTAGTAAAATTCACTAATCAAAATTTAGAAGGGCTTAGTAAAAGGAGTAATAAACGTGATTCCGAAAAAAATAATCCCCCTTCATCACTAAAAAAATGTGCTTGAGACTTGAGTAACAAATATTTGAAGTAATTTCTTTTTCTGTTGCTCATTCAATAAAAATATTCTTATCTATTTGCGTGACATAAATATCGCCAAATTATACTCTACTTGGCTTTGATTTTTATTTATGTAGAAACATAAACATAATTATCAATTAAAAAGTGCTAAATGGCCAGAAAATTAAAAAACTATAATATTTTTTTTTAATTTTAAAATAAATTGATTTTTTTTTTTTTAGTTAAAATGTATTAAAGTTAAAAGGGTAAAAATATTTTAAAAAATAAAATAACATAGATAAAATATCATTCTGGCCAAATTCTAACCAAATTTTCTAGTCAAAAAGATTTTTCCTTATACAAAATACCATGTCTTTTTACAAAATGTAGTATTGAAAAAATATATAGTACTAAAATATTAATTACTACTATGATTTATACACGTCAATATCGGATCTGAGAACGTCTCCAAAGTGAATATATAGTGATTTCGTAGATTTCTAGGTTCTCTAATTTACGCCAGCTGCCCACCTTACTAATAGCCCAAAAAGAAAAAAACCCTTCTTCACTCTTTTAAATACCCCAAAAGGTTCAGAAACTCATTTTCAAGCTAAATTAGAAATCTATCAATGGGGCGTTCCATTTTCGTTGTGGCTGTTTTTGTCGTGCTTTTCTTCTCTGTTTCTCATGGTCATTTTTTACGACTCTAGTGCTTTTTTTTTCTTCATTATTGGGCTCTTTTCATTTTATTTACTCATGGCTTGTTTCGATTTGTGAATTGTGTAGGTGTAAGAACCGGCAGAAATATGATCGGTTCTTTTTCCCATGGCGACACCCATAGAGTTTCACATCAGGTCGGTTTCTTTTTCTTCTAATTTAAACTTGCATATTTAGTTCCTGAAAAATTGACTATTTATATTTTTGATCTTTGTAATAACAATCTAGATATGAATTACTTAGGTAAAGGGATCAAAAACACATTTTAATGTTAAATTTGGACATCATTTTTTACCAAATAAATTCAAAACAGCATGTGAGAGTCTGAGAAAGGAGTTTTGGGATAAAATTATTTCTTATGTATGTGATTCGGTTCATTTTGATCCTTCAAATATAACCTATTTGAGCATTTTTAGTCCCTTAGCGCTTTGCTAAAGTTCTTAACAGGACCCCGTTTAAAAGTAACTATATTAAACCCATGTGACTTGTAAAATATAAAATACATTGGACAAAGTCATTCCCCTTGTGATATTCGATAGCCACATTTCAAGGCTGATTTGTTGAGTTTTTCAGCCAATTGTTTTGGTCCATTATGGTTGCTATTTTAAGGTTGTGTTGTCGCCCATTAAGGCCATTTTGTTACTGTTTTTATTTTTTCATTGTTTGGGTCTAAAAGAAGAGCATTTATTTTAGTTTGGGCTTTTGACATTACAGGAAAAATCAAGAGAAACTTATGAGCTGGACTATATCGATGCTGGGCCAAACTTCAATTCTCATGGTAGTGTTCCTGTTCCTTCTTCTCCCACACCAGAAACACCTCCTCAACATTGAACTCATTCTTCCTTTTATTTTCCTAACTCTAAAAATGTTGTTTTTTCTAATTGGGCTTTAAATATCTTATAGGCCTTTGTTTTTAATATGGTTCATTTTCAGTTAGTAACTCTTTTGTTTCTTCTGTTCCCCTTTCTTTGTACACAACAGTAAAATAATTGGTACTAAACTATAGAATACCATGATGCAACTCTTACGAATTATCAATTGTTAAATATAGTAAAAAACTTATTTTTGTATTTGGCACCCGTTTGGATTCGACTAATTTGAATTCGTTCCACTTTGAGGATACCAAACATCAATTATTAAGGGTTGTATGATAAGATAGTTATATCACTTATCGTTTTTTTTTTCAATATGGGTGTCAAAGTAAAAGTGAACGGATGGAGTATTATCTTTATTTTAATTCAATTGGGAAAATGAAATTTTGTATTAGAACATCTTTTGCCGCCTAAGAGAATTTACAATGATTCTTTAATACATATGTGAAAGGATATTAAAATATAGCTGCAGAAATTGAATAAGCCAATGGAAAAGCAGAATATTACATAATGAAAATGTCAACACGGAAAAACAGATTTTAAATTTAATGTTGAAATTTTTCAACATAGTAGTTGAACCACCAAACACTTCAGTTTGTTCTATGTTATGCTGTTCCAGTCTTCAATGAAAATATGAACTCTAATATAGTAAGGGTGTCATAAAAGTATACAATAGGGATTTATAGCCTTCTTCTAACTCTCTACAATTTCGATTCTGAATGTCTAGGTAAAACGGAAAACTTCGCAAACAACCACTTTTTAGTTTTGAAATTAAAATAGTCATATTATGGTGTTTCAAATTTTACAAATGAAATTTCGAAATATTGTATAATCACAAAACCGGAAAGTATAACTAGTGCATACTATTATTTGAAAAAAAGATCACATGTAAAGAGTAAATACCAAATTTCATCTTGTAAAGGTATGTTCGATATGAAAGGAAAATTTTAATAGAAAATGTCTTCTCGAAAAATGTTTTATAGGAAACTAAGTGGGATTGATTTATTAATTAAAGGTAAATAATAGATCTACTGTTTGGCAGGTATTAGTACTCTCTTTTTGACTTGTTTAGGATAATAATATATAATATGAGAAGTCATGGATTTCAATGTCATGGTGATTATGGCGGCAAACTTGGCTAATCCTCATAAGAAAAGATTTAATAAAGGCAAAAGGCTCATAAAAAAAATATAAGAAAATTAAACTTGCCGCTTTTTACTTTCAGAAAAGAAAGGAAATTTTTGAAGGGGTACTATTAATCTTCATTCTTGTTTTTGAAAAGTAATATATGACTTTAACAATATATTTTTTTCGTGCGTTTCACGATTAACCAATTGGTCAAGTTTGGAAGTTCTTCATATATAAGTTAAGATTGAATTGATGTATTAAATTGTTTCCACTTTGAAGTGTATATTAAGAAACGATAGCATGGAAAATGCAATGAATTCCCATTAGTGCTTAGTGCTGGCTGCTAAGAACTTTCAGTCAACTTTTTACCAAAAAAAAAATATTAGTTAATTTACTTCCATCCGTTCACTTTTATTTGTTACATGAATTTTTATGTTTGCTTAACCACTTTACTATATCGAGAGAAAGATAATTATTTTTTCTTGTTTTATCGTTAGTATTAACAGCTCATTTCAAATCATTTATTAAGTCCATTAAAAATTATACACCAATTAATATGAGTATGTATTATGATAAAATATAAACTTCATTTATTATTGAGAGAAGTATTGAAAATACCCATGAACTTTATGCAAATTATTAGTTTCATCTCTGAACTATTGATAGTCCTAAAAACACATTCTACTTGACTAACTAAACTTAGATATATTCCCAATATGCAATAAGACATAGCAAGTAGTCTCAAACTCTTGTAATAGCATGTTACTCTTAATAAAAAAATCGAGAAAAGTGTTGAAAACACCCCTAAACTTGATGAGACTTTAGGGGTATATTTCACTCATTTGTAAGATCTGGGTGTATATTTAAGTTCAGTAATGACGTCGATGAAACAAACAATTCGCGTCGAATTTATGAGTATTTTCAATATTTCTCTTTTTATTTCTTAAGTGGCGTACAAAATTCATTACGAACAAGTAAATACCAACGAAAGAAGTAGCAAGTTAATAAAGAGTTAACAATCGAGTTAAGTTCACGCCCACCAGAATTGAGCCAAAAGATAAATATGTTGGATTTTCTTTCTACTTCTTTGCGAGATTGGATCTTACCAATTCTTTTAGTGAATAATTATATAACAAGAAGTTGTTTAATATTAACGAATATGAGACAAGCATGAATGACTAGTGTAATTTTCCAAAAATTTAAACGAGGAATATAAAATCAATGAGGAAATTCCAAGGTACCTTCTTCTTATAACGGTCAACTCAATAAGGTCTTTTTAATTTTTTGGTCAGTGAAAGAGGCTAATTTGGGGAACAAGCAATCAGAAACTGCCAGCAAAACAAATAAATAAAAACTAGAACAGGCCAGCCTGCCCCACCATATTTCCAACAAGAGGCAAATGAAGTCCCAACAAATTAGGAATTGAAGAAACTTCCTGTGACACTTCCATTCAGTGCAACACCAAATTTTTAATGAATTTGGTCATCTTTTCTCACGAACTCCTCAATTGCACCTACTAAGCACTTTCCTCCCTATTGAAACTTCAAATCCAATTCAACCCTTATATATATTTCCCTTAACCTTTCATGATTCTCATCAAAACCAAAACAAATAACTCTGTTTTTCTGCATGCAAGAATATCAACCGCCTTTTACTACTACAACAACAAAGAGACATTTCTCTTCTTCGCCATCGCAATCAAGAATTTTAATTTTAACTTACAAATCTTAATATGGCAGCTTCTAGTTATTTGAATCGCTTTCCATTCAAGAAATTCCCTGTAACTACTATTCCAGTTCCCCTGCTAATTCATGGCGCAGTGGGATTCTTCTTTCTGTATATAATCTTTGATTGTGCACGAAGACTTTTTACCTTTTTGTCCTTTGCTGAATCCCAAGTGTGTGAAAAACACAAGACTCCCAAAAAACTGAAATCTATTAGCGAGAAATTAGTTGATGGAAGCTTAAACAGGGAAGAGGTGGAAATGGTTATGGCTAATTTGGGTATTTTTGCCAATCCTGAAGGTGTGAAGATTCAGGAGAGGTTGGATTCTAATGACATTTTTGAACTTTTCGGAGAGGAATTAGAAGCTAAAGAGCAAGAAGTAAGAGAAGCTTTTGATGTATTTGATGAGAACAAAGATGGATTTATCAACGAAAGGGATTTGCAGAGAGTTCTGTGTGTTCTGGGATTAAAGGGAGTTGCAGAATTGGATAATTGCAAGAAGATGATCATGGCCTTCGATGAAAATGGAGATGGAAGAATCGATTTCCAGGAATTTGTCAAAATGTTGTAGTAATATTTTTGGTCAACAATGAAAAAATTGGATGAACACATACATTTTGTAACATTCTTTAATTTGTTCGATTTACTCTTGCTTTCGATGATCATCATTTTTGCTCCATGTATATAATATTTTGGATTATAATCGTGTTATCATTTCATTGTTTAAAACATATAATATTGTCTTAGATATTCTTGAGAAGAACTATAGTGATGAAGGATAAAAGTTAGCAATAATAACATGGAAGAAACAACCATAATCGGATCTTAAATTGATTGGCTTATTTTGCAAGACTCGTAGATTTCTTCATTGAATTTTAATATTTTATTCTTAACAACACGTGTCTTTATTAATATTAGACAAATTTATTTCCAATACTCTAATTTTGAAAAATAAGATTATAACTTATCATGTTGTCTATTTATGTGATTTTTAGATTTTAGTTTTCGGATTCAAGAAACTAATATTTAAAATCAATTCGTTTAAGTTCGGATTGGAGTATTCAGATTGATCAATACAGTTATTTCAAACTTTTTATTCTGAATTTATAAGATGAGTTTCTTTTTTCTTGAAAAAATGTAAACCTAAATTTTCTTATTTCAAGTTTCATTAATAATTTATCATTCTCGCCACAATCCTCTGAATAAAATATTGATTTAAGAAATGAAAGTGATATCAAGAAAATCATGTCTCCTTGTAAGATCATGAATTTGTAAAAATCTCGCATTGTCCAAAATTTCCTCATCACTCCTTCCACATTTTATCGTGTATCGCAAACTTATAACCATCATCGATAATGTTGTCAATTAATAATGTTACTAGGAAATATATCCACGCGGTGCATTAATCAATTTAGAAAAGATTTTTTAAAATATAATTTTTTTCAAATAAATATGATAAAACTCTTCATGTTTATGCATAAAAAAACAATTATAAATATTCATGAAATCCTTATTATAAAATTTTTTTATAAAAAAAATAGAGTTAGATGAACGGTATTCCTTTTATTATTATATCTTCTTTAAAAAATGAAAATATTTAAAAAGATTTTCATTTTTAAATAGGAATTTGTGTATGTGATTCTAATAGTAGTAGTTTTTTTTGTTTTTTTTGGTTAAAGTAGTAGGTTTGTTGCTTTCATTAGATAGTACGGAATATTTGTTTTCTGGAAATTTCTTTCATTAAGAATAAAACAATAAAAAGAAAAGAAACTAAATATATAAAGGAAAAAAAGATATATAAGTAGAAACATTATAATCAATGGGATTGCTCCTCTTCAACTGGAAAGTTAAAAGGTATCTACTATATATTCTTTTGATTATAAGATTAAAAACTTAAAACAGTATGCTTCTTTTATTTAATTATAAGTATTTATTACCCTTTTTCTTAGTTATTATCGTATGTCTAAAATTAAGTCAACTAACAATCTCTTTCTCTAAGCTTATTTATTATGGAGCCGTGATAAACTCTATTTTTTAAAACGGTGAATTTTTCCTTATTTATTTTGGAGTTGTAATTAGAACTTAATTTTTTAATATACTTTCTTCCTTTTAAAATAGTTAGTATAACTTTTCGAGAGTCAATTTGCTTATTTTTCAAAGTTAAATAATATTAGATTAATTTGATATTTTAAAATTAAAATTTAGATATTCAAGAACTGTATAAAAACTCATGTATTATTTATCAATATATATATAAAAAAAAAATTGATCGAAAATCTTCTCACTTGACTTTTAAAAAAGAAACGATATTAAAATAGAGAAAAATATCCCAAAAAGTGACAAATTAAATAACTAGGAATATGATATGATCTCGTTATAAATTTAGCCAAGATATAATGTATTAATGAATGAAATCTTCATGTTTGCATACAAATTCAAATATTTTCTCAAATTAGTTCCAAAACTTTGCATATCACCTATTTCACAATTAGTCAAGTTCAAAGCTTAGAGTTTTTAAAATTTGTTTGTCAATTACAAAGTTCTCTAAAAAAATTTAAAAGTAAATATTCTAACATTAAAGAAATATTTGTTAATATAGCCCATATCATATAAAAAAACACTATCACTTTATGTGTAGATTACAACGTAAAAGGAAAAAAAAATTAAATCTAACTTTGTAAAATTTTCAAAATATGAAATATTTATCTCTGTAAAAGTTAAAATATGTTGATGAAGATCACATCATTAATTTTTAGCCTTAATTTGTTGAGCAAGAAAATTTCTTAGCCAAAAGTAATATATCTTTTCCTAATTGCTTTCAAAATTTTCTTGCCTCTGTCCTCTTTCCTCTTGACTTTTCTTAAAATCACATTTTAAAAATTCTCATACTATTTCAACATTTACATGAATTGGAACATTTTAATTAATTCAATTCTTAGAAGAAAATTTTTGGACATTCTAAGAGTAATTTGTAAAAATACGCATTTCTCAATGAAACAAATTTCTATTAAATGAAAAATTAAATCATTTTAGTGGTGAAAAATTTAACATAAATAAAATAATGACAATTCACAAGGAGACAATAATTAGTTGGAAGACATATATATTAACAAATAATTGACGTATACACTAAATAAAAAATGGATCAAATTTTTCTAGACATACATTCTTTCTTCATTAGGAATCAAATAATTAATCCAAATTCATTGAGATAATTTTTCTTGGCTTGTACTTGGGAAACACTAGTGGTGAGGTCGATCAACTTTAAAATCTCTTTTTTTTCAATATGTGTGTCTCGCGAGGTGAGGACCTAGTCATCCTTCAATCTTCGTTCCTTTGCTTCAAAAGGAGCCAAAATAACCTCTTTTTTTTATCATGTTCATTCAAAAAAATAAATTGCGCACATAAAAATCATAATAAGCTCAAAACACTAAAAAAATAATAATGTAACAATACAATTATGCAACAATACAATTATGCATAGAATACAAAGTAATAACGTAATATAAATATATACTTTCAGCTGAATATCACTCCACAATTTTGACGTCTATAGTTAGAGGTAATCTAAGAAAAATAAAAAAATCACCGAGAATAGGAAAGTTATTAATGGGATAAAGAATAATTATGTACTTTTTAATCCTTAAGGAATAACCTCTCGTTTCTCAAAGCTATAATAAATAGAAGGAATTTAATTAGTTGTAGGGAGAATGTGCTTAGAAAAATATTGAGGATTAACAGAGTTTAAATAGCTATTAGAAATTAAATATAATTATTAATGTTGCAATTATTTTTTTTAAAAAATGAATTGTAGTAAATAATGCTAACATTCATGTTATTGGTAATTTGATTTTAAATATATAGTTAAATCCATTTATTTTGTAATATATTACCTTTGTCCAACCATAGTTGTCCACTATTGACTTTCACACACTCTTCAAGAAATAATAAATAATAGGGGTAATATTACTATTTTATCCTTTGACTTTATTAAATTTAATGTTTTGAGAAATATGTTAGATGATTTAATAGTAAGGATAAAATAAACACAAGATAAATTATCTTTTGATTTTCTAAACTGGACAAGTATTATTGGACAACTATTTTTAGACGGAGAAGGGAGTAATAACAAATTATGCCATTTGTATGGAGTTAATGAATCAATGTCTTAATTCCAATACAATTTAACAATGATTTAATTAGAGAAATTACTTAACTGTACATTAGGAAGACAACGTTATTTTAAATAAATGCAATAAATGCTAATAATAAGGAAATAGAGTATTTTTTTTTACAGAAATTTTTTAATAAGGAGTTTTTTTTTTCTAATTTAAGAGAAAATAGATAAATAGTAATATTGGCCAACACGTGCTTATTTTCAATATATCTATATATATATATATATATATATTAAATTGTATTAAATTAATTAAAGCAAATAGTGGCATTCTTTCAACTTTCCATTTGTACATGTTAACTGCTTTTATTCTATTTCGAAAAGGTTCATTTCAGTTGCATTTTGTTACCATATTTTAGGAAAAAGATGCACAATAATATCAATGATACTAATAAGTTATTTTTTTAATATACAAAAATAATAATTTTATTAATGTTTCCATCATAAAATTAGGATAATTGATAAAATGTTAAAGATAGTAGGCCAAAAGTGAGAACTCTATATAGCCCTTTTTCAACTTTTTGAAGGGGTGATATATTTTGTTATGCCATCACTAGATTCATCATTGGAAATGTTTTGTTGATATATATTAGATTATTATATAAACATATAAAATATTACATAAATAAATAGTTAAATTAAAATGGATTATTTAATTAAGAATTAAGAATTTAAAAGTGTTAAATGTATGAAATCTTATACATATTAGTTAACTTTGTTGGTTGTTGTCTCACTAAAAAGATTTCGGTATAGTTCAATTTCAATATACTTGATTAAAAGAGTCGGTTGAGTTCCACATCGGTACGCTAAGCATAATTTGGTTTTCTTATAAAATTTTGAATAATTCATTTTTCATGGGTTAGATTTTAGTGTTTACTTAGATTTAAGATCTATTTCTTTATCTATCAGAGTCCTATAAGAAGATTATTACTACCTCTTTTTTCTTTTAATGTAAGTTTGTGATCCCACTACATTTTTTAATGGTGAAAACCAATGAATTCATCCAACTTCCCCTTGTACTGATGTCTATATTTTGTTTTAGGAATAACGTGAAAAATAATTTCTAGTAGGTGGAGTTTTAAATCGTTATTATGATAGGGTAAGTTTAAGAGTGCCCAATTTGTTCTACTTAGATAAGTTAGAGGACCATCCATGATTATTAATGTGTTTCTTCCATCTCAACTTCCTCAGCCTTTCTCACCCTCACCCGTAAAGGAAAAAGGAAGGGATGTCGAGAATCTATATATCCAACTCCAACTTATTTGAGAGTAACGCATTATTATAACAAAACTCTCATTACTTAGAAGAAGACATCATAACCTTTAAGAAATTGTAAGGTAAAGAATGCCCTTTATAAGACATTGCACCTAGTAAAACCTGGAGTTTCCTTTTATTATTATAGTAACATTTTCTTACAAACAAATAGCTAGAGACAATTGGTACATACATACTCAGCATAATTAGTGCTTAGCTCTTATACAGTAAAAAATAGATATTTTTCTTCTATGCACACAATATTGTAATGCTATTTATACTATTAAATTGAGCAGTAAAAGCTCACAACTACCGCCCCCTAAACGTTAATAACCACCGAAAAAAAAAGTAGGCCGAATCAATCCTTTTTACTTCCACAATTGAATGACCAATTTTACAATGGACAAAAAGTGCCAAACTGCGCTTTTCCCAAATATTTTGGTGAGTAAAACCCTCAAATTAAGGCCAAACTCTAAGAATAATATTTAAAATTAAATATTTTAGTAAGTAGTATACTTGAGAATTCTGATTTTTTTTCGCAAAATATTTTGCGTTCTAACGGAATTGTCCTCCAGAAAATGTCTGACCAAAAGACCAAGAACTAGGAGCTGCATTGTATGAAACAACAGTGCGACCATCGCCTGTGGTGACCTTAAAGGACAGACTTTGGCCGTTAAGGTAAGCGTTATTCTGCCAATTTTGGCCCCAATTTCTTGACATTGGTTGCCATTGAGTTCTTGAACCCTTGATGTATACTGAGTGTACATCTCCTGCACCTCCAACATTTGTTACAAGAACCAAGTTGAAGTAAGAGTGACCATTGATTGTAAATCTAATTCCTCCACTTCTTCTGCAGGGTACCCTATAAAAATATCCAAGATAATTTAGTTAAAATTGTTACCTCATGTACCATAAACAACTACACTTTTCGGTTTATGGGAAAATGGTAAAACATACTCTTGCTCAATTTCAATTTATGTATCTTAGTTGGACTAATTT
The DNA here is from genome assembly GCA_036250505.1 of Solanum acaule. NCBI lineage: Eukaryota > Viridiplantae > Streptophyta > Magnoliopsida > Solanales > Solanaceae > Solanum > Solanum acaule. Next base: position 8,000 of record JAJOOR010013686.1, on the reverse strand, counting down.
ATCATTGTATCAGAGCAGGGCTCGTCTCATTCAATGTTGGGGCCCAAGAAAAAAAAAAATCAAAAAAGGCCCACGCACCAGATGCTAAGCACTGGGCGTGAGGTGGGTCAAAAATTGCCCACGCACTAGATGCTAAGCACTGGGCGTGAGGTGAGGTGTTAAAAGCAAAAAAATTCCACATTGGTGGTTAATGAAATGGGTGGACTCCTTATAAGGCTTGGGCAATCCTCCTATCTTTGAGCTAGCTTTTGGGGTATGAGTTAGGCCTAAGACTTAATTTAACAAACTCAGTACACAATTTAAGCAAGTAAAGAGACTTTTGAATCTTGTGCCATTAAACTAAATACTATGTGTGTAATGTAGCAAAATGTCCTTTGAATCATATAATTTTGGATATGTTATGTAAAGAGACTTTTGAATCTTGTGCCATTAAACTAAATACTATGTGTGTAATGTACCAAAATGTCCTTTGAATCATGTAATTTTGGATATGTTATGTAAAAAAATTACTAAATATAAAAATGTAACTTTCTTTTTTAAACGGACTAAAAAGAATGTCAACCACATAAATTAATACGGGAGGCATATCTTAATTTTATCCTTTGATGTATTTTGAGGACATTCATACCCTTCCGGTTAGTAAATTGTAAGGTGTTTGTTCTTGATCTTAACTGAGTTCCAATTTGAAGTATCACAAAGAGTAGTTTTACCTTACTAAGACAGTACGACTGACTCCAAAATATGCTAATGATAACGGTATGAATGACTCTAAAATATAAAGTAAAGAATAAATTACCTTCTGTAGGCAACAGGAACGATGCCAGCTCTATATTGAGCAATGCGCAAGAAGATAGGTTGAGAGAGATCAAAATGAGGGCGTGGAGGATCACACCACCCTCCTGGTGGACAGAAATTTGTGGCTGTCACTGTAATTATGCCCGGCAGGCAGTACTGCCCCGCATTCACACACATTAGCTGAAAACACGCTCCACAGCTCAACCCGTTGTTGAACAGAGCAGTACTCAACGCAGCAGTGTTCGTTCCGTATCCAGTGCTGTATAAATTTCCGTAACCACAAGCACCACCTGTCAAAATCCACCCACAATTTCAGTATAGACATGTAATTTTTTACCATTCACAGAATAAAGTGTTGGTACATGACTAAACGTTAATTAAATTATCATACCCATAGTTCCAGAAGCATCTCCTCCACCGTAAAAAGTGGCATGAGCATTAATCCAACCACCATAACCATGGGCTGATTGAAACATGAGGGAAATTCCCATTAAAAGGAGAACTAAAAGAGCCATTTTTAAACCTGCAGGGGAGGGAATTAAAGTTTAGTGCTAATGAAATTAGTGTACTAGAAAAATTGAAGAGAAATAAACCAATTAAGAAGGAGGAAAATAACTCACAAAAAAAGTTCCTATGTGTTTGCTTGAGTAACGAGGGTATAGTTAGGAAATGAAGATATCTGCAATCGTGGAGAATAAATAGAGGAGTTAAAAGGGTGGTTTGGGTGTTAAAATAAAAGGTCCAATATTAAATTAAGCTGACCAACTGATAAAGTTTCTTTAACTGTTGCTTGGGACCATCCTCTCTCTACATATAATTTTTAGCATATATATTAACATAAAAATATATTTTTTTTCATCATAATTTATTTTGTTAGAATTAAAGGAATTGCCTAGTAGTTGGAAAAGTTACTATATCCTCTGTCCTAATTTATATGATATAATTTGAATTTTTAGAGTCAAATTAAAAAAAATCTTTGAACGCAATCTTATTTGTCTGATCACTAAATACTGTAATTTTTAAATTTTTATTACTTTTAATACTTTTTATGTAGTTTCTAAACATGTAAGTTGTTTTTTAAAAAACTTAAAAATTATATGAAGTTTGACTCTTGATTTTCTAACTGTATCAACTAAATTGAAACAGAGGGAGTAATAAAAATGTAGAGGTTTTGTTTTCTCTGGGAAGAAGCCGCGTGGTATTGAAGGAGTCATATTCTGGAATTCCATTGCAAAATTGAATCCAGTATGTGTAGGTAGGGTCGATAGCAGAGTAGTACAATTCATGTGATTGGTGAAATTATGTATGGCTAATTTAATTGTACCCTCTATACATTATGATTTTATTTTAATGAAAATGTAAAACAACTGGGAACCATCAAATGTTATCCACTTTATCACTTCATCAGATTCGTTATTCCTGTCTCAACATTTGTATCCAAAACGTTCTTCCTGTACGTTTCAGTGTCATCACATTCTTGCACTCAACGGTGTAGCTTAACGATCAATAATAAATCATAGTAATATATAAGAGTTTAAATTTTAATTATGATACAACATTATATATTCATTTGCTTAAGTTTGGGTAGACTAAATATTTGATATTAATTATGCCTGATGAAATAGTTGCAAGTAAATACGAACACTATTGTTATTTGAAAAAAAGAAACATGTTACGTATTATAATGTTAGGAGCTTGATTTGTCGATTTCATTGTAAAAATATTTAAATATGATTCTATTATTATCAAGAAGAAGGAGAAAGAATAGAAGAGCAACTCAAAGAACCACGTCTTGAATTTGTGGATAACAAGATTATTCTTCATCTCTTTTGATTGAATTTTACATGATATATATATCTATATTTGTTTGGTATAATTAATGTATCAAGATACACACGTAACTGCAATCCTTCCACTAATGCAAGAATCGGATACTATCTACTATCAATATCTCCTCAAGGTTGAAGTCTGAAGGCAATTAAAATATTCAAAAATAGATCCAGAGATATATAATTTGTCATTTATATCTAGTTTACCTTGATTATTAAGTGCTATTATTCATTTCCGATAAATTTTCTAATGGCAATAGAGTACAAGATTACACTTTACAAAATACTTGTAATTCTAAGTGGAAAATTCATGTACACAGTCTGTAAGTTATTGGAGTTACTTTTTTTTGTTTTCCACCCGATGTCTAAAGCCTATTAATATTATGTATGTGAGGTGGTTGGGTTAAGTGAATATTGTTGACCAAGAAATTATTATTATTTTTGAAAAAAAAAGAAGTTAAAAATTCAGATATGAGAAACCAGGCATATCTAACTCAGAGATTTAAAGGTCTTATCCATCATTTTCCCAGAAAGTCTTGCACTGATTACGGATTTTTCAGTAAATAAAATTAAAAGATTTTCTCCAGACAATCAAATATCATAAAGTTTCAAGACAAATGAGAAACCTAAGACAATATAGGCTTCATCTGTTTATATTTTTTCAATTTTGATGTAATAAAAGTGACTCCACACATCTTTATCAAAGTCTATAACAGCCCAAAAAGCATTTTGACGTTGAGGTTTCCTACTAATTTAATTTCCATGTACACATTGGTAACCAGCTCAGACCATGCATATGTTGACTAAATAACATCACTGCTTTAAATATTGTTAGTGGAATTAAACTACTCCATGTTTATCGACTCATTTTAGTCTTTGCAAATTTAGTGTGATTATACAAAATTATGCCACATTATCCGCAACAAATTGCACCAACACCTAGTCCACAATGCACCAAAGTCCAAAGATGCCATATGATCAAAAATTTGAAATTTATGTGTTCTTATAATATACGTGTGTTTGCTATTTTCAATTTTTCATGTTTGGTAGGTTAAAATATTTTTAAAAACATTTTCTAGTGAAAACAAGTTGAATAAGTGACATCCCAAGTTAATTGTCTCTTCCCCATCCATCCAACACCTCTCTGACCCGACCCCCTGACCATCTCACCCCGCCACCCTTGAACCCCAACTCCTCACACCATCGCATCCTCATTTCATGTTTTGCTAGATTACATATAAATTACTTTGGAATAATTTTTTTTTTTTTGTTTACATTTCAAACACTAGAAATAAATAAGAACATCACTTGTTTTCCAAGAAAACATTTTCCTTCCTACCAAACACACATCTTAACTATTTTATGTAGATTTCTTAATACATATACAAGATCTCATGTATTCATGTAAACCCCCAACTTACACTCGAGCTCTACCTCTGACTACGAAGGAGAGACATATTTAAAGTGAATTTTGTAGGTTCAACTGAACAAGTTATTATATACATATTCAAAAAGTTCAAAATTATATAATAAACATAATTATATCAAACCGACACTAAATCTTGAATTCGCTTCGAAAGCAAAGTGATGCAATTTTCACCATATTGAACTAGACAAACGTACCCTGTCACACGTTTTGTTGTTTTGTTTGCTATTATCTTTTTATTTGTTCTGTTCTGGAAATCTTCGATGTTAACAGTTCTATGAAGCTGTTACTACTTACTACTACTAGGAAACACTAATTTGGAATTTTAAGAGTCTACAAAGTCCAAAATCTGGCATTTCGTAAAAGATTAGTATAACTTTCTATTTTGTCACACGAGAGCCCAATTAGTTATTTGTTGATGAACCAATTTTACTTTAAACATGCATGTTAATCAAAATAAGTAGTAGATCAACAAAAGATAATGCTTAAATCCTAATCATAATTAAGAGTATTAGTGGATTAGTTCAAACAAAAATTAATGGCACATGATTGTGCCCTTTTGATGTGCACACTGGGGTTTCAAAAGAAAGTGACATAAAGTCATTCATCACATGATCATTCACCACTAATCCTTAATTTCTATAATAACAATAATGACGATAGAAGTAGCAATAGTCAAGAATTTAGGGATAATTTCATCCGTCACAACCAGAGGGGTCTAATGTATAAGGGTGAGTTTTATTTGAACCCAATACTTTTTGACATGGAGTATGTATAAATTTATTAAAATTACAATAACTAGATATGAACGTATAACTTCAAAAATAGACATAATACATATAAACATATCTTTTAACTTTGTCTCGGCTGATATCTATGTCTTCCAACAGTGTGAGTACACAAGTGGACACTTAAATTTGTATAAAGTTGAATAAACCTACGTGACATAATATAAATCAGTTATCATGTAAGATGGGTATATCTCACACGAATAGTCATGTAGGATGCATGTATCGACTTATTCAATTCCATCTAAGTATACATGTCTACTTGTGCACAACATAATTTGAAGTGTATAAATGTCAGGCGAGACCAAGTTAAATGGCGCGTATATATGATACGACTGAAAAACATATTGAATTTATGCTAAGTCATAAAATTTAAATCTTGAATCTGATCGTGGTCACAACTGTTTTGTTCACTAAAATTAAAAATAGAAACGTGATTTTAGGAAGTTAGAGTGTCATAGCACACTCTTCTTTACTGAAAGTAGCTATTAATTCACTACCATACTTGAGAACTTCCCTGTATATGTTTGACGATAGTTTGTAAGGCTCCACAATTTAGAGTTGTATCCATTATATATTACAACTATTAAATGATGCCATTTAATATCACGCTGAATTCCAACCCCTTTTTACCATTTATGCTCAATTCTCTAATGCTACGCTTGAACCATGTTAAAAATATAGCAATACTATATATTAATGGGAAAAGGGTCTGAAAAATACTTTAACTTTGGCTGAAATTGTTGTTACGATACCAAACTTTATGGAGGATCTTTTACCCCCTTACTATTTAATAGTGTATTTTAAATGTATATATGTGCCCACGTGGACACATTACTATTTATAATGATGCAATATTTATGATGTACACGTGGGCACATATATATCTTTAAAATACACTATTAAATAGTGTAGGGGGTACAAGGTCCTTTCCAAAGTTCAGTATTGTTACAGCAATTTCGGTCAAAGTTCGGATATATTTCAAACTTTTTTCCCTATATTAATCATATCAACTTATCACCAAGTAAGAATATATAGTATTAATTAATCATGATTGAGTGATAATAATCTTCTATCGAACACATATATATCATGCATTTATTGGTGCAGTAGAAATACCAAATTCTAATCAGTTTAGTTTTTTGATGAGATGGTCAGATGCCTTAACTTTAAAAAAGAAAGTGCAGGATTTTGTTATGAATTTTATAGCTAATCCATTGCTTGATCTATCATAGTTAACATTATTTTTTGATAATTTGATCGGTAAATAGAATTTTGATATTTGGCATGTGTTTTATATGTATTTGAAGATGAAAACCGAAAGAGAAAATTGTCGGCTGATAAAGCGATAGTGTAAGAACGAAAAAATAGGGAGAAAGATAAAGAGGGGCCATAAATACTGAATGTGGTTAAGGTACCAACCAGCACGTAGATGAAGCAACGACATGTATAAGTACTAAGTAGTTGCAGAGTTATATCAACAAGTTGTACGTACAAGCAAAAATAAAATTAATTCATTGTTGAAACAAAAGGGTGTGGTGGTCCATATTCGATCACTAGTATTAAAATTGATAGACAGCTGCCTAAACAGACAATCCCCCACATAGTTACATACGCACATGAGGAGTTAATGAGACTTATATGACAACTGATCCAATGGTTGAAAAAATCTAAATATAGATTCACTTGTCCAACACAAACTAAAGATGTTAGAAGACATGACTACGATAGTAACATAAACACATGATTTCTATGACACCTACATATATCATACAGGAATTTAACCATGGGTCAATTTCAATTTCATGTGTTGTTAGTTTATGTAAGCCATTTGATGAAAAAGGTTTTTTTTTTGTGTGTGTGTGTGTGTGTGTTTTTCTAAAATAAAATCGGTATGAGTCGTATATTTTATAGGTAGATTTTCCAAATGAAGATTGTAAAATAGTAAACAAAATGGAGAAGCAAAATAAGACGTGAAAATTTAGAATTTGTTCTTTTTTGGGTAGCACAAGTTCATCTCTCATGTGCCACTAGGGGGAGATGTCCACTTCAGATGTAATATGTCCTGTTTGACATGATGTATCACGGGATATCATTTCGTTTGTAATTCTTTTTTCACTTATAAATATAGATAATAAATAAAATAAAATATTTGGCATAAATATAATAATGTTGTTCATTTATTTACCTTTTCAGAGTGTTGGCTCGATTACAAAAATATGCGGACAATGCTGCATGATGTACGAGCATATGAAGAAAACAAACGACTCACTTTTCCATTTTCTTTCCGTTATCAATTTCATGGATTCTTCTATAATATGAATCGACATGACTACTTGTCCTTATTAGGGTAAATCAGGTAGCAGCTGTTATCCGCATAAATTCATCATTTTTGTTTCATGTAACTCTGCATAACTTGGCCAGCTTAATAGCATAATAAGAATAGCAATGCTAATGCCAATAAGATAAACCATTGTTACTAAACAACTCATTATACAGATGAATCTTTTCCACTCTCAGATCAAACATTAGTTCAATTCATCAAGAAGGCCAAAAACTAAAATTTAGGAGCTAAGTTCAAGAAAGAAGAGAATGTGAAGGTATACAGCTGACATCACAAACCCACGCCGACAGTGAACAAGTACCCCTAAGCCAGCGTAAATTAATAACAGCTTCGATGTTCCCAAGAGAGCCTATTAACCATGATAAGGTGCATGCCCAGGAGGAGGAACACCTCCAGGCGGCATGGTTGATGGCTGAAAAGGCTGACTTACACTAAAAGGTCGACTACCAGTAGCAATGTGATTGGTCTGCTGTGACGATCCAGGAGGATGTACTGCAGTTGCATAAGCAGGAGCTGGTGGAGCATATGAATGACCAGGATATCCAGTAGGAGCCGATGGAAAGTTTGATCCTCCACCCTGCAAATTTGGATTCCATGCAGGTGGTGCTTGGCCAGGAACAGTACTAGTAGTGGCATAGCCAGCTGATGACTGTACTGGACCAGACTGAGGATTATGCCAAACAGGTGGTGTGGCATGGACTGCAGATGCTTGTTGCATCACAAGCAAACTTGATTCTGGAACTGTGTAGTCTCTACTTTTGTCACTGTATGCCTGCTTTGACACAATTGAATAATTAATTCAAGCTAAGAGGTCTAAT
>JAJOOR010013685.1:0-20077 GCA_036250505.1 Solanum acaule | reverse complement strand
AAATATGTATAAGATCTTTAAAATTGTTTATAAAAACAATATATTAAGTATGTATATTAATAAAATATATGTATATAATTCATCGGTTCGGTTTGGTTCGGTTATTTCTTCGGTTTTTTTCGAATAAAATCATAACCAAACCAAATAATATCGGTTTTCAAAAATCTAAAACCAAACCAAACCAAACCCAAATAAAATCGGTTTTATTTTATCGGTTTGGTTTGGTTTTTCGGTTTGGATCGATTTTTATCCAAACCGTGAACACCCCTAGTTGAGACTAATGTGCAGTGGCGAATTTTTATAGGTAAGAATATGGGGCACGTGGGTCCATCGTGTCTCTGTTAAATTAGATATTTTATGAATTTATTTTTTGAATTTGCTATAATATTATAAGTTGGCACTCATGCTATGAGAAAATTAAATGATGTATTTAATTAAAAGTTGAGTTATTTACCTAAATGATTAGGGATCAATTCCCACTAAATATGAATTTTTTCCTACCTTTTTTTAGTGGTACACGCATATTCTAGAATTCTTAGATTCGTCTCTGCTAATTCGTATAATAAAAGGTGGCATATTTGATTAACTATTCATCTACGTATTGAGCATTTCAAAATATGCGCAAAAAGTTTTTCAAATTTTGAACAGATTATATCTAATATGAATATTTTTTTTCATGTGTTCAAGTGTTTAATTAAAACAATCGATAATTTTAATTTCTAAATCATATTAACGGATTGATTTAATTTCTTGTTAGGGGATAATTGAAGCAGCATAAATTCAATTATCACTAACGTTAGCATTTGGTGCGCTGTCTTTTTATTCAAATTTTAAAATTATGTACGTACGTACGTATATATAATTATTAAAGATACTTTTTTTTACGGATTTAATAGAAAATAATTTATATGAGTAAGTAAACATTGATAAGCGATCATTAATCTAGTTTAGCTTAAGAAGGAGAAAATTAAAGTTAGTTTACCCACTTTAAAGCATTATTATATCTTTTCCACAAACTAACTTACCAACCTACCTTCTCCCTCACTCATTAATTCCTATAACAAAGATAAATTAAACATTTATTTAATAAAAATTAAGGATCAGGAAAATATATATTTTTAAAATAACGTTAATTTTTCTTATTTGTTCAATACTAGTAATATTCAATGAATTAAGTGTTATTAATTAGTGATGTAAATTAATTTTTAAACGCTCAAACCTAATTTGGCATGTTACTTGCTTTTTGGTGAGGTTATCAATTCTTGTATAGTCTAAACGCTTATATATAATTAATTTCTCAATGAAATGTTGATAGATAAAACTTAAATTCTTACTTGTTATAGAAAATCTAAGCATGTGAAACACGAAATGAGCTTATTGCTTGAAAATTGAAATTAAATATATAGAAAAAGAATATCAAAACGGACCTATATGTTTTCATTGTATTTTTATTCTGTGGTTGAGTTAGAATTTTCAGTAATATAAGGAATTTAATTATTTAAAAAATAAATAAACATCACCGAAAGACAAAAAAAAATGCAACATCTATTTATAAAAGGAATTTGGATGAACCTTTCAACCCATTTATAACTCTGCCCTATTTGTACGAAACACTAAGAGGTTGTTTGGTATGAAAGATAAGATAGATAAAATTATTTCATAAATTGGGATGTTCATGAACTTAATTATTCTATCATTATAATATTATAGTGGAATAACAAATTTGATGGACTAATTAATATTGAAATATCTCTAATCAAACACAAAATAAAATAATTTTACATTTTATTTCAAAATTATTATTTTTAATCCATCGTACTAAAATGTCCCCTTAGTGTGCAACTAACAACATACGAAAAATCAAATGAGTAAAGTAGAGTATGTAATTAACTGAAAGATAGAGGGTAATCAAGGATTTTTAATTTTAATTTTAATAAAAAGGGGAACAAATTATGCATTATCTAGCAGAGGAGAAAATGATCAAAATGGTCCTTAATGTATTGGTGTTGCTTTATTTTGGTCCTCAATATATTATAGGTGATTGAAATAGTCTTTCATGTATAACAAAATGTGTTCAATTTAGTCTTTTATCTTAAACTTAACATTTTACCCCCAAAAACTATTAAATATAACGGTGGTCATGTATAACAAAATGAGTTCAATTTAGTCTTTTACCCTAAACTTAACATTTTACCCCCAAAAACTGTTAAATATAACGATGGCCCACCGTTATATTTAACAGTTTTTGGGGGTAAAATGTTAAGTTTAGGGTAAAAGACTATATTGAACACATTTTGTTATACATGAATGACTATTTCAATCACCTAAAATATATTGAGGACCAAAATAAAGCAATCCCAATACATCAACGACCATTTTGATAATTTTCTCTCTAGCAGAGTCCCAAAGTTAGTTTTGTGATTTAATTGTGTACCTGTAATCCATTTTGAATTTTGTAAAGCTGTTTGATTGATTGCTGATGAACGGCTATAAATAGTTCGGCTGCCAACAATTTTTAAAAACTTTGTGGGACCTATTTATTTAATTATTATCCAAAAAATAGCAACGCGCTCTCACCGTAGAAAAAAGAGAAATGATTCTGTAGGGACCATTTGACGGCCCATGATGTTCTCATCTCTCTCAAACACTCAACTATCGAGGCTCGCCTAATCATTTTTATGTCTCAAATTTCTAAGTTAACATTATTAATTCTCATAATTTTTACTAAATAAATGATATTTCGTATGTTCCTAATTAATTATCCACTTTTAAATTGACACACCTATTAAGAAAATAATAATTGACATAATGACTTTATCATTTTACCTCTATTAATTATGAAGTTTGTGAATTAAAAATTTAAGTTTTTCAAAAAGTTCTACCTTTTTCAAAGTAATTAATGAGGGTATAATAGGTAAAAATATTTTGTCTTTTCTTGATTTATCAAAATGAACAAGTAATTAGGGACAACTAAAAAAGAAAAAGTGGACAAATAATTAGGGACATAGGAAGTACTCAATAACAAGTTATAATGTTACATATATCTAAATACATAACTTATTTTATCATACCTCTAAAATTTCCTATCATTTTTAAAAAAATTGCAAAAATCTCTATTTTCCTCACTACATCTCCTATTCTCGAGTATAATAACTCCTACGCAGTGTATCTAGATAGGTGTATCTTGTATCAACAAAGATATTGTATCGGGACATATGTGTCTTGTATCAACAAGAGTAATATATTGAGACGCGATGTATAGAGATATTGAGTGAATGTATCGAGACAAGTGTGTCTTATATCAATAAAGATAATATATCAAGATGCAATGTATTGAAATGTTGAATGATATATCCGAAATCGTTAAATTTTAAAGGATTTTTATAATTTGATAAAGAGTAAGAATAGAATGTTGCTATTAGCATCATGGGATTTGTTGCAATTTTTACCATTACTATATTTTATTATTTGTAAGTTATGGTGGATATTTTTTATAGGAGAGAATGTTGATTGCTGACATGTGTACTTATCTTCTTCTCGTTCTTATCACCTCTCTCTAATCCTAAAGAGCACTGGGCTTACAATTGGTGGGTGGGTCCCTACAAATCCAAATGGAAACATCAGAAAAGTGGGAAACAGAATGAAATTCAGAGCAAAAAAAACAAGAATAGTTTATAAACATATAGCTTTAAATTAAATGTGATTTGACATTATTTGGATTGGCACTAGGAGAAAAAGCAAATAAAAATATTGACTGAGTCTCACAATTGGCAATATTAGGACATGTGAGAACTCAATAAATTATGAGTTGTTTTACGATAAATCTTCAAAATCAATAGTGTTACATGATATATAATTTAGGAAAAAGTTTTTTGTCAGAAAAATTGGTCAGAATTTGACTTGAATGATATTTTATTAATGTTATTTTATTTTTTAAAATATTTTTATCATTTTAACTTTTATACCTTTTAACTAAAAAATGGAAAAAAGATAAGTTTATTTTAAAATAAAAAACGTATTATAGTTTTTTTTAATTTTCTGATCAAATTCTGGCCAAATTTTCTGGTCATTTAGCACTTCCCTATAATTAACTATTAAATTTGAAATTCTATTACTAAGATAAATGAGTTAAAAATTTAAGAGAGAAAAGTATTGAAATATTTCTAAATTTAGCGTAAATTATTTGCTTTGTCTCTAAATTATTGATAACCTTACAAACACTCATCTATTTGACTAACCAAACTTTGATACATCCCTATATGCAACATGACTTAGCGAGTGATCTCAAACTCTTGTAGAAACATGAAACTCTTGATAAAAAGTCGAGAGTGCTAAAAACATCTCTAAACTTTGCTAGAATTTAGAGGTGTATTTCACTCTTGTTGTAAAATCCGGGTTGGATTTTAGTTCATTTTTAAGATTGTCAATAGTTCGAGAATGAAACTACTCCATATGTCCAATAATAGTTGTCGACTATTGACTCCTTAAGAAATTATAAATAATAGGGGTAATATTACTATTTTGTCCTTTGATTTTATTAAATTTAATGCTTTGAGAAATGCATTAAATGATAAATAGTACTATTTAATAACAAAGATAAAATAGACACAAAAGGTAATTATTTCTTAATTTTCTAAACTGGACAAATTTTATTTGACAACTATTTTTAGTATAATGAACAACTAGATGTTCATTGACATATTGGTCGGCATTTTATTGTGATAATTAGCAAATTATTGGGAAATGAAGCGTTACCAAAAATGGCTTTCACGTACACCCTTGCTGAATTTTAAACTTTTGAGCTACGAAGGGTTGTTGTGAAAGCAACATTTCTACCTATAGTAGCTCACAAATAACGACTCGTGAAATCGACTAATGGTAGTATTTAGGGGTGTTCATGGTTTGGATAAAAATCAAATAAAATCGATTTTATTTGGTTTGGTTTGGTTTGATTTTAGATTTTTGAATATCGATAGTATTTGGTTTGATTATGGTTTTATTCGAAAAAATCGAAGAAAATAATCGAACCGAACCGATGAATTATATAATATATTTTATTAATTTACATACTTAATATATTATTTTTATAAACAATTTTAAAGATCTTATATATGTTTTCATTAAACTTTCTTTATACTTTACTTATTGAAAATAAGAATGCCCAAGGTGAAAACATTTATCTTATTGATTTCATGTATATAAGTGTCTATGGCAATCTTTATGGGACTGAAATGTTATTGTCTCTTCCTTCTAGGCTAATATAGTGAATTTTAAAGCTTTATTGATAGTAAATTCAATGATCGAAAGTTCGGTAATTTAAGTCATTCTAACTATTTTTTGTTTTGAATGGATTGTTGTCATGCACTTTTTTCACATTTTGAATGAATTGTTTCTTTTATTTTTGTGTATAGTTAAAAACCGAACCAAATCAAAGCGAAACCGATAACCATCAAACCGATAAATGTATATTATATTTGGTTTGGTTTGGTTTTGATAATATTAAAACCGATTAAGTTGGTTTGGTTTTGATTTTGACCAATAACCGATCCAAACCGACCCGTGAACACCCCTAGTAGTATATGTGAAATAATTATATTAAAAATATCTAGTGTTTAATATTACTTCTTCTGTTTCTAATTATTTGTCCATATTTTCTTTTTTAGTTGTCCTTAATTACTTGTCCGTTTTGACAAATCAAGAAAGGACAATTTTTTTTTACCTATTATATCCTCAATTAAAAACTTTAAAAAATGTAGAACTTCTTGAAAATCTTAAATTTTTAATTCATCCACTTTATAATTAATAGGGGTAAACCGGTAAACTAACTATGTCAATTATTTTTTTCTTAATAGGAGTGTCAATTTAAAAAGGGGAACTTTCACATATAGCCACTCAAAAATAGCTCAATTACTCTCTATAGCTATAGTTTGATCATTACAATTCATAGCTACATGTTATAGAGAGGAGAGAGGCGAGCGAGACTAGGAGAGAGAGAAGAGAGGCGAGAGAGAGGGGGCAAAGAGTGGGAGAAAGGTGAATTGTATATGTATATAGGTTAGATAATTGTATATTATACATACTTATTTGTATATATGGCAAGTGAGATTGGGAGAGGGAGGAGAGAGGCGAGCGAGATTGGGAGAGGGAGGAGAGAGGCGAGCGAGAGAGGGCAGAGAGTGGGAGAGAGGTTAATTGTATATGTATATAGGTTAGATAATTGTATTTTATACATATGCATTTGTATATATGGCAAGCGAGATTGGGAGAGGGAGGAGAGAGGCGAGCGAGAGAGGGAAGAGAGTGGGAAGAGAGTGGGAGAGAGGTGAATTGTATATGTATATAGGTTAGATAATTGTATATTATACATATGTATTTGTATATTCTGGTGAATTATACATATACAAATGTGACTAATTATACAAACTCGAAGTCAGCCCGCGTAATTAATATATAATGTTAATCGTGAGTGGTAATTATACCAAATTATAGCTATGATGAGTAATTAAGTAGTATAAGTTTGCTTAACCGCATAATTTTCCCATTTAAAAATGGACAAGTAATTAGGGACAAAGGGAGTATTGATTAGTGTATATATATCTTTATAAATTATGTGTATTTGAAAGTTTGTAATCGTGAAAATTTATTCATAAAGAAGCATGTGGATGTATGTGATTTATTAAAAACAACCTCCTGGCCCATGACATAATACACATAGGATGCACGTGCTACTTATTTAATTTTATACAAATTTAAGTATCTACTTGTGCACACTCAAATTTAAATGATATAGATGTTAGTTGAGATCAACTTAAAAAGACACATTTATTTATTATGCCTTTTATAATCTCTCATTTTTCGATACAACTTGTAAACAAAAAATAACATAGGTAATATTCCTATTAGAGAATGCTAAATGACCAGAAAATTTGGCCAGAAAATTAAAAAGTCTATAATATCTTTTTTATTTTAAAATAAACTGATTTTTTTCCATTTTTTAATTAAAAGGTAAAAATGTTCAAAAAGGTAAAATACCATTCTGGCCAAATTTTCTGACCAAAAGGATTTTTCTTATTACTATATTATCTTTTGAATATATTAAATTTAATGCTTTAAAAAATGTATTAGATATTGGCCAAATATCTAGGAAAAATACCATTCTGGTCAAATTCTTGCAAATTTTCTAACCAAAAGGATTTTTCCTATTACTATATTATCTTTTGAATATATTAAATTTAATGCTTTAAGAAATGTATTAGATATTGACTAGCATTTACTAGTAAGAGTAAAATAGACACAAACAGATAAATTATTTCTTGATTTTCCAAAATAAACAGGTATTATTGAACAACTATTTTTAATATAGTGAACAAGTAAAAATGGAGTGAGGAAGTAATTGATTGAACTCTTAAAAGAAGCATTAATAATTAAATCAAAGGTCAAGAGTTTTAAGTTGAAACTCCAAGTATGTCAAGTGAGAAGTACCTCTATTATTGGCTTAATTAAATATAGTTAGCTGTACAATTTATTACATTATCCAAATTAGAAAAAAAATGGAGAGCTTTTCAATCACTTTTCCTATTAGATTTGACTAATAAAAAGCTCATAAACGGTCTAATAGAAAACAAAATCGGATTTTAAAATTCAAATAAGCTGATGCACAACTGCACCCTACTTTTTTTGTGCAAGTTTAATTAAAAAGTACACTAAAAGTATTTTTTTCTTTAAAAAGATTTAGATTATTTTTATATAGTTGAAGGGTTTGATGATTTGATCAAAGTTTTTATTTATTTATTATTCTTTTAAAAGAAAATATAAGTTCATTGAATAGCAGTAGGCTATTTTTAAGATGGACAAGATAATTTTTGCTAGAACAATTTGTTAGTGAAAAAATTACAAGATAACAAAAATACAAGATTATAATTGAAACAAAATGAAGAAATAAAATCTCTTCAGGCTGAGGCGCGGATATCTCGCTTTCTTTAAGGAGATTCAAGCTCACTGCAGCAAATGTTTTTCACCGGTCCAGCAGTAGTCCTTCTTGACTTGTCCCCTCCAGGATACAGCAGCCTTAACACAAAGTATAACTCAACAACTTTGGACAAGAGTTGAGTCTAAAGCTCCACAAAAAGAGCACCTCCCTTCAACTAATAAGAACTCTCTTTTTGACAAATTTTATGCACTCTATAATTTTTTATGTCTTCCAAACCAAATGAAGTCTACCACTAGTTATAGTAGAAGAAGTCTTCCTACGAATAAATAGGAAGATAATGGGATGATAAATAGTGAAGATAAATTGCCTAGGAATTACAAAGATTACAAGGTATAATAGAGAAATTAAGAATGAGATAATGGAGAACCATTACATCTTCTGCCGGAAAAACCACAAAACGGACAATCACTACAACGTTCTCAGCAACGTTATAACAAAGTAATGGCAATTAAGCCAAATGATAATAAAGATGACATCAAATGTCATCAACTGCCAAACGATAGTAATGCACCTAATAATGTGTTATTAGGAAGAAAGCAAATGACATTTAGCAAAGTATAATAATATTAAAATGCCACAACACGATCGGTTAAAAATTGGGTTAACATTGATAAAAGTGTTCAAATTGATTATAGCCACATATAAATTATTAAGTAACTCTTCAAAAGTACTTTTTAATAATCTATTCTTGATAAAAAAAAAAAGTTAAAAATAAATAAACATATTTACTAGATAATAAGACCAACAAGCAAATAAGAATATTCTGACATTCTACAAAAAAAAAATATCTAAAAGCAAGAGTACCTAGTTTGTGGCATGAAATTCAGGAAAAGAAAAATCCACCGTCTTCACACTTTATGCAACAGAGTTTTTTAATATATATATTTTTAAAAAGGTTTCTAAACTTGTAATATAAAATGTGATATTAAATATTTATGTGATTATAAATTATTTTATTAAAAATATACTATGTATTTTAGAGTTAAATTATTGATTACTTAATATAAAAATATGTTTTTTTTTAGATCGACTAAAAAACAAAGTGCGTTATATAAATTAAGACATACGAGTAATACTTTAATATATCGAGCAGAATGTCGATTTTGGTGTCATTATCTTACAGCTGATTATAAGAATGACACCAATTTACGAAAATGAAACAAATGGACCAGCAAGCTTGCATTGCCTTCACACAAAAATAAACTTCTAATCCAAATCCAATAAACATATTTTAATTTATAAAATAAATAAATTATTGTAGTGTATTGGGTATTGGACGGCATTTTTTCTCTTATAAAAAATTGTGGACCACCAGAGTCTCTTTCGTGAAAAAATGACACAGGGTGACATCCCATTTTACTAATTGACAATATATAGCCCTCTTTTATTTTCTTGACAAAAAAAAGGTTTTTTAAAAAAATAAATTTTACAATTAGTATCCCACGTATTGGGAAGTTTTTTTTTAATTAAATTAAATAACTTTAAAAGGTGGCAGCATGATGTCCTTTTTTATTGGGAAGTGATTCTTTTCGTCCTTTTTTTTTTCTCTTCTTTCCCATACACACACGATTCTTTTGAATGGTGCCTTTTTATTGATTATGTAAATATTTATTCAATTCTTCTGCTTCATTACTTTGAATAAAAGATGATTTACTTTCTTGTTTATTAATTTTACATATTGAATTCTATAAAAATATTCGTCCATAGTGTCTATTTTTTCTCTTTCGCTTTTAAATTCTTGATGGTTTGTTGATGTCTACCCGTCAATATTTCTAATTGTTAGCCTATGTTTGATCCCCTCTTGTATTGTCGTTCAATTTCTTTTGGGGTTTTAATTTTTGAAATGGAAGGTTATATCAATTTAGGCAAAAAAATTCGTAATAGTAATTAATTGTGGGTATCAATTGTCATGTTTAAGAAAGTTTTCCTAGGATTATTCATAAAAATGGAGATTGTGATTCTAATTTTGTGGATTCTCCATCCATAATTCTAAATTTTATTGCCATGTAAGTTCTTCTCGTTATCCGATTCGACTTGTGTGTTTGATATTGAGCATTTTATATTTCACGTGCAATTCTCATTTACTGAAGAAAGAATCTGGAATGTATACAAATTTTGAGAGAATGAATACACGGATATGTATACATGAATGCAATGCATACATGATGTTCATGATTAAAAAAAATCGTCAATGCAGTGTATACATATTATAAGTGAATGAATACATAAAGTGTTTGATTTTTTAATATGTATACACTGGAGGGGATAACATAGCTATAAATATATACTAATATTAAGTGAATGAATACATCATTCTTCTACCTATATACAATTGGAATTTTTTTTATCAAGTAACAAACAAAAATATATATGAAAATACATAATTTACGTTTTTAGGCGGTTACGTATTGTATATATAATTTTTTATGTTTCCGTTATTTTTGTTGTTTAGTGATATTGGTTATACGAGGAAAACAAAAAAAAAACGTTTAAAATGTCATTTATTAATTTGGGTCATTTTGGGATTATTTTTATTTGTCTATTAAATGCTAATTAATGTTGGGCTATTTATTGCTAATTATAACTAGGGCAAATTACAGAAATCACATACTTTTAAGGCAAAATTACAATCTATCCCTTAAAAGTTTATAATTACAGAAATCCTTCAAACGGATACAATAATATAAGTGTTGATACATTAATCTGATGCACGAAATACATTAATCGTTAAGTAAGATACATTACATTTTATACATGAAACACTAATCTGATGTACATTTTATACATGATACATTAATCTGATGCGCGAGATACACTAATCTGATGCGCGAAAATGAGGGATTTTGGAGATTTGTAAAACTTATAGGAGATAATGGTAATAAGTAAACTAAAAGGTGGGATTTCTGTAATTTTTCCTTATAACTATTAGTTGTATATATATGTCATTTCCTCCTTTTTCGTTCAATCTTTTCCTTTTTTGGAGTGTTATCCAGAACATAAAAAAAAAACTAGTATATTAGGAGCAGACAATAATTTAGAGGTCTAAAGTTAAATTTCAAAGAGATGTATTAATTTTTTAAAAATAAATCGTTACATATTTTTATTTCAAGTTTTTATTTTATTTTCAAAAGTCCACTAATGGTGGGGGACTTGGGGTTAAGGTACTGCCCCAACCTTTGTATTATCAAAAAAATCAAGTATATGGAGACTATATAGACCTTTTGCCTCCAGACTCCAGAGCCAAATGAAGAATGTGACATTTCATTCTTATGTTATTACAATTTACAAGTATTGTAAGACATGGGACTTAGGAGGTAAAAATCCAACCTAATGTAAAAGTTGGTGTGGGTATAAATTAATACCTTACTGATTACTACATTTGTCCTTTTATCTTTCAATACACATGTTAATACTACTGTTTCTATTATGAACATTATTTAAAGCTATGTTATCATCTCGTCACGTCAAATTATTGGAGAAATCATATTTTTTTATAAATTTTTTCTTATTAATTAAATAAAAAATCAATAATAAAAAAAAAACTTATTAATTTGGTTATAGTCTTATTCTTTTCTCTCAATAAAGACGTCCAATTTTCCCATTTTATTTGAGATGCTACTCAAGGTGATTGAGTGAAAGAAGTTGACATGTCCATGTGAGCGAGCTTATCTAAACCATATTTAGAGGCCCTTAAAATCGTTTAATTAAGTGAGACATAAATAACTTTTTCCTCATTTATGGATCAATCAAACAAGATAAGGACATAGTTAATTAAAAAAATCATAAATAAGAAACAGTAAATGTACATTACATAAATGATGTAGAACTAAAAATGGAATTAAGTAAATAGATTAATTATGAGAGAGAGAAAAAAAATACAATAAATTGCAAACTTACCTGCTCAATCTCAACTAAATTAAAGAGAGAGAGAGAAATTCACTTTTACTCGTTAAATATTAAGTAACTTCATTTCTATTTTTTATTCGTTAGTTTTGACTAATAAAAAAGTACAATCTTCTTTTCTTCTTATATATATCCTCAATATATTTACATTGAGTTATTTACATTTAGTTGATATCTTTAAAATTGTACTCGAGTAAATATATCTAGACTCTATCAGTAATCAGTTAATAGGATAAAATAATAAATTTACTATATAGTTATTATTTTTTTAATAGTTATGTCAAGCCAAAATTTGACAAGTAAATCGAAGAAATATATATTATAGTAGTACATAATATTATTTTTGTAGCTTTATGACTTTTGGAGCCTAAGCCATTAAGTTCGCTTGACTTACCCTTTAGCGGCCCTTGATCAAACTTATAACTTGAATAATGCAAAATGGGGTAGACGATATCCTACTAATGAATAGTCTATTATTATAAATAAATACTAGGCTTAATAATATAGTATGCTAACTAGGAAACAATGAGAGTTTTGATGTATTTGAATTTTTTTTTGAGGAAAATAGTACGTGATATTTTTTGTCATAAACGAAACAAAATTAAAATTTGAAGACAATTCTTAAAATTTGGGTGACCATATTAACTTTCTTACTAATTGAATAAAAGAAATTAATATTTCAATATTTTTTACGTATAAGATGAAAATCTTTTATAAAAAGAATATAAAATTAAAAGGGATAAGACATAAATATCTTCTAGACTATGATCGAAATCTCAAAAACACACCTTAACTAAACTAAAGTCCTATTACCCCGAACTAATTTTTTTAAAATTTTATACACCTTTTGGCTTATGTGGAATATTACATGACTCCACGTAGTTGAGACGCGTGGGAGATATTTGAATGCCACGCAAGCCAAAAAAAGTGTATAAAATTACAAAAATATGAGTTCAGAGGTAATAAGACTTTAGCTTAGTTAAGACGTGTCTCTAAAATTTTGGTTATAGGTTAGTGGTACTTTTGTCTTTATCTCAAACTAAAATTAAGTTTGTAAAGAAGTACAAAAGTATTTGTCATGATACTATACCACTTCTCCATTTTGTGTTAGTATATTAGTATGAAAAGAAAATTTAACCTCCTCGTACTAATTAAAGAAATACCGGCAAATTGGAAAGTGACTTTTATGAATATTGTAATCAAGCAATACTCAAACTTTACTTTTTGGAATATTGTTGTAAAAGAAGACAATCTTTTGTAGTAATATAATGGAGTTCGTGCCAAAGAATGAGCAAGCCGGAATATAATATATTACACGACTTTCAATTGCAATAATGTTATTATAGCCAGCACTTACCTGGCTGGGGCTTTCTGGGAATGTTCTTAACAAAATGGTTTAGATATTATATTTCTTTTAGATATCAAAATTTTGTAGGATTCTACAAGACGAGTTCTATTTCAGTTAGGGTTCTTGGAGGGTACTTTACTGTAAATCCTAGCTTATGCTTATATAAATGTTATTATATTCGCAAATTCATGAAATATAATAGAGATCAAATAAATCTCAAAAATATCATATAACTCTTGAGTATTTATAAAGATCAAGATTTCAAATATCTCATTAATCCTTAATTCGAGAAATATCACTAACAGCCCTCTAATTATGAAAATCAAGTCCAAATCATCCTAGTTCGAAAAATACGTCACTAACGGTCCTCGAATCAACTACACTCACTATTATTTTAATAAAATATTCTTGTTTATTCAGATTTTATTTATGATTAATTTATTTTTCATATATTTAAAATTTGTTGCAAACACATATATTTAGAAATAAGTTCATTTTAAATTTCTCATTTTATCCTTAATAAGATAATTTATTAATCTTTGATTTATTTCGATGAAATGAAATAGAAGAGTGCATATACGCTTAGTCATAACCCTTTTATTTCTCTAGAGAATTGGGGAACTCATAAGAGTTGCTTAGTGCTTACATTTAGATCCATGGAAGTTGAGATGTGCAAATTAAGAACATGTATAAAGGACCCTCTCATTATTGATAAGAAAATGGGCCTCTTGACTAACTTAATTTCAAAAATTAACTTCAAATACAAGAATTGTTCAAGATCGTTTAAAGATATAATTGTCTATTTACCTCTCCGATTTAGAACTACTAATACTAACTGCACACCTAGGTCCGGCAACTGATGTATGGACAAAGATAGAGAAAATTAAAAGGGACAAAATTCATTAATATACCGAAAAATAAAAAGTTCAAAAAAAAAGTAATCCATTTTTTATTTACAGAATAAATAGCCAAAAAAGACCATGGCCCAACAGAGCTCAAAAAGACCTTTTTTTGATGCAATTTTTTTCATGTATCAATATTGTATAAATGTGTATAAACATGTATCAATTTTGTATAGATAATTATGTAATGTATCAACATTGTATAAATGACGTATAAGCATGTGTCAATATTATATAAATATTATATAAACGTGTATCAATATTGTATAAATAGAAATGTAATATATCGACATTGTATAAATGGTGCATAATCATGCATCGATATTATATAAACAATTATGTAATGTATCGAAAACAATATTTATTTGACTATCATGCATTTTCATCTTAATAAATAAAAGAATAAACAAAAAATGATAAAACAACATAAGTATTCATCTTTTATACAAAAGAAAGTGAAACAATTAAAAAAAGGAAAAAAATTCTTAAGAAAGAGCAACAAAAAAAATTAAACATTTTTTTTAAAAGAAAAATATAGCACAGGAAAAAAATTACTTTGAAAAAAATAAAAAATAAAATGGTTAAATTAACTTTGCCAGTGGTAAACCAAATAGCCAAGCGACTATATTTGATACAAACTATGGCCAATTCAGGCCATTTTTAGTTTAAAAAGAAGGGATCATTTTTTGTGTAAGAAATTTAATTCACTGGAAATTTTACATAAGTTTCTCAATAAAAATTAGGTAGATAGACTATGATATCGAGTACAATCCAAATAAAATCACTTTAAAAAATAGCCATATATTTTCTTTATTACTTGATTTACACGTTTAAAAAGTATATAACTACACTATATAGATATATAATATTCCTCGTTCCATACTAACTGTTTTCTATTAACTATCCTGGTAATTGCCTTCTCTTCTTCACTCCCTCTCCCATGTTTTTCTTCTTCTGCTTCTTCGACTAAATCTTCCATAAATATATAAAGAAGATATGAGCGAATTTTACATTGTATATCAGTGTATATCGAATATATATATATATGGATTAAACTGATAACAGAGAATATACACATTAATATATATGGATATGCACCATGTATATCTGTGTATATTTTTGTAATTTTGAGATTTTCTTTTCTTTTACTTTAGTGTTCTGATGTTTGTGGGGAAAATTAAGTCAAATATACAAATGTATTGGATCTTCGCCTATTTAACTCAATAATCTTAAATGTTAGGGTCCCACATACGACTGTCATGTATATTGTATAAATATATATCATGTAATCAATATGTTATTTCATATCTCAACCTCTGAGTCTTTAAAATTCATACTTATATGCCCAATCTACCTCAACAACAATCTTTTGTACATCTGAATTTTAATAAATGCTAAAATATTAACTTTAACACATGCACTTGTAATTTATTGCTCAAATTTAACTCGGTTTTTAGAGTGATACAAAGAATACTAAAATTGAAGAATAAGCTAGTGGAAGAGTAACCACAACAATATTGATAAGGAAATTAGGCAATGTTTGACTATCTATCAATATTCTATTCTAGTCTTCGAGATCTATATTTTTCTATTTAGGTTTATGTCAATGGTAAGTTGCAACTATGTTATGTCTTATTTAATCACCTCTCTCCAATACTTTTTTGGCCTACTTCTACCTTTCCTCATACATACTAGAGTCAACTTCTCACACTTGTTCACCTAGACATCTATGCATCTTCTTTTCATATGCCTAATCCATCTCAGCCCTACCTCCTTAATCTTACCTACCACGAAGGCCACTCTCACACTATTCCTGATGTTTTCGTTTCCAATCACATCTCTCCTTGTTTCTTCACACACATATCTCAATATCCTCATTTTCACTACTTATATATCTGAATGTATGAGTTCATCAATTGCCAACACTCTACCTTGTACAACATAATTAGTCTGATCATTATTTTTATAAAACTTATTTTTAAAAGATATTCTTACCACACAAAACACTATATGTGAGCCTACGTACATTCCATTCATTCGATCTAATAGTAAGTAGAAAATTTCAATAAAGAAGGTTAATTTTGATTAATACTATGTTTTTAAAATATTGAAACATTGATAAAACGTTTAGTTGGTTTATTCTAGAATGGAGGGCGTATAATTTTGTCCGTCAGAGCATAGTACAAATTTGTCTTTTAACACAACAACCGAGGACTGACGACAAACAATACTTATCCCGAGGACTGAGGAAAATTAAACTTTTTATTTTTAGGGAAAAAAATAAAATATAACACGTGAAGAATAGTCTCGGCGCATTAGGGTAGATCCCAGATCTGGTGGAAGAGCAATAAAACTAACTAGAACTGAGATCGGGATCCCTATACCAATCGGCAAACAAAAGAACGATGTTTCTCTTGGATTGGTTCTATGGCGTTTTGGCTTCTCTAGGGTTATGGCAGAAGGAAGCTAAGATCCTCTTTCTCGGCCTTGATAATGCCGGAAAGACTACTCTTCTTCACATGCTCAAAGACGAGGTACTTTCTCCTTTTCTTCTTCGATTTCGATTTCTCAAATTTGTGATTTCCTGTTTCTGATTGTTTCGATTTGTGTTTGATTTGCCAGAGATTAGTTCAGCATCAGCCGACTCAGTATCCGACATCGGAAGAACTCAGTATTGGAAAAATCAAATTCAAAGCATTTGATTTAGGAGGTCATCAGATCGCTCGTCGTGTCTGGAAAGATTACTATGCAAAGGTATTTGATGCGTTTCTGTATCTAAATCTAATTCATTTTGCGGATTAATTTTGTACAGCCACTAATTTATTTGCGTATGTTATTTGGTTATTGGAATGAATGGTTGTGAATTGAGCAGAATTCATACAAAGTATGTGTAGAGCAACTTTAAATAAGTTTTGATTGAGGAATTATATGAAAACGTGTGTGTTTATATACATAGATACATATTTATGTGTGTGTGTTAAATTGCTCGCAATATTGGAATCTATCTCATTTTTAGTATTATATTGCTGCTGCAATTGAAGTGCCAGTCACTTTCTACTGTGTAGCTTCTCTGAGGAATTAAATGAAATACTTCAGAGGGCCATTTAGTACGGTTTCATTCATAAGATCCGGTGCTTAATGTCTGTTATATTGCAAGTCAAATATTTCTTGCTTATTCTTGCTGAGTTTGAGATTTATCTAGTTTGAAGTCTTACGTCATTTGTTCTTGTAGAGATATTTTTTTCTTTAGACAATTGAACATGGATAATATTGGAGTTAATACATCAAGGAGGTAGTGATTCAGATGAGTTAGTACCGTAGGTTGATATAGTGGTTTGATTACACTTATTGTGATGTAAAGCTGGATCTCTTGACGATGATCACTAAAAGGATTAGAAAGGGAAAATTCCATCAATCCTCAGTAGTATGAACCCCCTTTTTTTATTTGTCATTGAATTTCCTGCAGCTTTTAGTAATACAAGAATGGAACATTTTTAACTGTAAATTCCAGCAACAGTTTCTATACAAGGACTATCGACAAATGGAACAGTCCACGACTCTTTGTAAAAGTACTTTCTTGTCTGAATCAGTGGTCTGGACTTTGGGGTATTCCTAAAAAGACACATCATGGGTTAAGAGAGGACACACAACTCTTTAGTCGCCCAAGCCAATTATCTCCTTCCCATGTGGGACTTGATCAGGTCAAGGAGCTCAGAAAATGACATCTGTCAATCATTCCCAAAGATGGGTCATTTGTATTAAGGGACTGAATAACAAGTTCCCTTGAGGTGTTGTTCTGCCTATACATGTGTTGTGAAGTGTTTTGTTCTTGGAGAAACCACTCACAAGTTGACAAAGGATGGGAAGTGTCTAAGCTGCTTGATTCCCCTGTCTTACAATGTGAGACAAGGTCCAAAGATAGTGGCTTCATCAAGGACATTTTATGCCCTTAATCAAGCACGATATAGAAAAAGTTGGTGAGATCTGAAAATAAATATGTAGCAACTATGAGATTCTTTCGAGGCACAACAGAAGAGGTGATTTTTTTATTATATACCATATGAGTAGATCTATAACCCAACTTGTATTGTCTATGCAAAATGTTCTGGAAACTAGAATTTTGTAGTTATTCTGATATGACTCTCTTGACTGTTTTACATTTTTATTCTCTTCTAGGAGCCTCTTTTGCAAATTTGTTTGTTTGAATTAGGTTATAAATTACAAAAAGAAGAAGCCAGTAAAAGACTACTTTTATCAGGTAAAAATTTGAAGTCCTTCAGTAGTATGATTGCATGAAAATATGTTTTCCTATAGTTGTAGCTTGCAGGCGTGAAACTACTAGATTTGCATCAATGAAACAACTGATGTTCAATGGTGAACTTATATAAGGTCTTCTTTGAAATACTAATTAAAGAGCTTGATTTAGAAATTTATCATAAATGTCTTCTGTAGAAATTAATAAAAAGGAGATACTGTCTTGGATGTCAGGATTGTTTCAATTCGAACACTACCCGAAGGGGTTCAAGTGTCTGATACAAAAAATGAGAGGGTTCAACATCCTTCGCAAATATCTTTATTGGCCTTGGCATATAATGATGAAACACAGTTGATGCATCCTATTTACTTATTAGCATTTTCCAAAAATAATCAAACAAGTTACCCTATAATATTGATGACGTTTTTCTCCACCATATCTGGTTGTGTTTTGACGCCATGAAATGTGGAATTATGAGCACGGTGGACTATTGAGAGTTTTTCATCTAATCTATGAGATAAGCTGTTACCTGTGTTGCTTTTTATAAGTAGCAATATATCCCAAGTTGGAAATGATGATGAATACAAGTCCCAACTCTCGAAGAGTAAAATTGGGACATATTGATAGAAGGTTAAAGATACTATCTTTTTGACTTGAAGATTATATAGTTATTAATTGTTAGCATGTAGCCTTCTTTAAAAGACCCCATAGAAGTCTTTTGGTAGTGAGAGTTCAATAGGAAATGGGCTTTATCACCGACTATATTAACCGTCTTAGTTCCATACACGTCAAAAAGGATTGCATGCTTAGCATGCATCGAAGTCCAAAATCCTTATTCTCATGTAGTAGTATGTATTTCCTTCAAGTCATGCCTAGTATTATATGGGTAATCCTTAGCCCTTATCATAAAAATTACGCTATCCATGGCTTGTTCTCTAGCTCATGAAAAGATTCTGCACTCTATTCTATGTTTTGTTCATCACCTAATAAATCTCTACAATGTAAGAGATTTCTACCACTACTTGTCTAATTTTTACGTACAAATGTTCTTTATGTGTGATCTCTACTTGGATTGTGGAAAACAGCGTGTCATGTTATTTTCATTCTACTTATTTATTGGTGCAAGATGTAGGAGTTTTCCACCTTCCATATAAGGGAGCCTTTGTAGCCGTTGATAGATCTTGTATAAATTATGTTGTAATAAAAATGTGTTCTAGCTAAATTTTCTCTTTTCTTTCTTTAAAGAGACAAGTATTGAAAACACCTCTAAACTTAGCGCATTTTTACTTTAGTCCCCCAACTATTGACAGCCTTAAAAACACCCCTCTATTTGATTAAGTAATTAAAAAACACTCCTCTTATGGAGCATTTTTTTTTGTCTCTCTGGCATCAATTGGACCACACCCCTCACTGTTAAGGATGCATATGAGAGTTGGAGTCTATGGAAAGTTGACAAAGCCATCAAGAAGATCTGGATTATGATACCTGCTTGTATTTTTTGGTGTATTTGGTTAGAGAGGAACAAGAGATGTTTTGATGGAGAGTCAACTGCTTTAGGCATTTTGAAGACTAGGTGCACTAAAAATTTGTTTAGTTGGACCAACTTGTATCCTGCTGTTAATGCAGAACAACTTCAGGATTTTACTAACTCATTAGCTCTGGCTTAGATAGTTTGTATA
>JAJOOR010013684.1:0-24632 GCA_036250505.1 Solanum acaule | reverse complement strand
TAAAAGATAAAAACTATGAAATAGTATAAGAAATATTTTAAAATTATATCAAAGTAAATATTTTTATGTATAAAATAAAATTTTAAAATTACATATATAATGTCGGGTTGGTTTGGTCTCGGGTTGATTTTTTTTAGTTAAAACCAAACTAACCCAAATATAGTCGGGTTTTTTTTCCCAATACCAAACCAAGTCAAACCAAACCACTAGTCGGGTTTTTTTTCGGGTTGACTCGGTTTGCGGTTTGGTTCGGTTTTCGGTTTGGTTTTGTACACCCCTAATTCTGAGACGTAACAATATCAATTATATACTCTTATCTGAATTTCCATTTGAACATGATAGTTACTTCCTCCGTTTTTATTTATATGTTATCATTTTAGATTTCACGTCCCTTAAGAAATTAAATAAGTTTATCATTATATCTTTATTTAGGGCCTGAGATTTCATATTATGATTTCATATCGTATGACCAAACGGGCCCTTAAAAAATATGGGATTCCATCTCGTGATATAAAATCATGAGATGAAATCAAAATGAAATTGCATATCCAAACGCATTCGATCGCATGACCAAACACCTACTTAATATAGTCTTTTGGAGTCATTTTGACCGGTAAGTACATGAGAAAATCCACCATTCGAATGGAGTACTCCTTCACATCAAAATTCACAATCTAATGTGTTAATGGGTCCCCACTACGTCTCCCCCACCCCCCACAATGTCATACAAGGTTGGCTGTCTCTCTTTAACTCCACATTTCAA
This sequence comes from Solanum acaule, assembly GCA_036250505.1. Lineage (NCBI taxonomy): Eukaryota > Viridiplantae > Streptophyta > Magnoliopsida > Solanales > Solanaceae > Solanum > Solanum acaule. The sequence goes on along the minus strand of JAJOOR010013684.1, from coordinate 23,869 downwards.
TTTTAGGAGAGTGGCAGGCAGGCAGTTGAGGAGTGGGTAGTTAGCTCAGCTAATAGTACACCACCCTATTATTTTTCAAGCAAATTTTTCATTGTACCTTGTTAGATAGCCAACATTCTTTCACAATTCTTCTTTTGAGGTATACTATATTTCCAAAATTTTCAACCCCATTTCAAGATTTTCCCTATACTCAAACCCCATTATCATAAAGTTTCAATTTTTATCAAGAAAATGAGAGCTGCTTCAGTATTTGGTGGTGTGTTCCTTGTGTTGGCAGTGTATTGTGGGTTGGACCCTTTTAAGCATAGTGCAATTTCTGAGTTCCCAAATTTTGAGTCTTTTAAGGTTGAGATGCCAGCTTGGTCTGAAATCCCAGTTGAAAAAGATTCACAAAATTTGCTTCAGAAATCTGAAATTAAGTTCTTGGATCAAATTCAGGGGCCAGAAAGTATTGTTTTTGATCCTCAGGGTAGAGGACCTTATACAGGGATAGCTGATGGAAGAGTTGTGTTTTGGGATGGTGAAAAATGGAATGATTTTGCTTATACCTCAGCTAATAGGTGAATTTTTTTCCCCTTTCCCTCTTTGGGTTATGGTTGTTGGTTCAAATTTCTTGTTTGTTGTGATTATGCCTATTTATTATGTTTTCGAGCCGTAGAAATAGTCTCGTGCAGAAATGTAGTGTAAGGCTGCCTACAATAGACCCTTATGGTTTGGCCCTTCCCTGAACCCTGCACATAGCGGGAGCTTTAGTGCACCGGACTTCCCTATTTGGTTGTGTTGTGTTCTCATTATAATGATCTTGTGAAAGAAAAAAAAGAGGTGTAGTCAAAGGTGGCTTAAGCCCTGAAGTGAGGTGCAAAATATGTTGAGCTCTTCAACTCTCTTAGCGCGCGATTCAATGTTGTTATAATGCTAAATGTTATTAAGGGCATCTCTAATATTTAAGATATTATTCAAGATTGATGGGCTACTAGAACAGTTGGAAACACGTGCTAATCGTGGCAGCAATACTATGTTAGCTCTAATCATGTGGCTCAATTGCTTAAACCTGTCTGACCAGTGTAGAATTCAATCATCACCTTCGGGAAATTGCATTACTGGTTAATGTTCATACCTATTCCTACCTGATTAATAGACTTAAAAAGTTCAATGTGGACCATGATGTCGGTTCTTATGCATTGTTGAGCACGGGGTTAAAGAAGGTACAAGATTGAATCACATTTCAACAATTGTCTTCACTCTACTAAAATTCAGTGTTCTGCTTTAGGAAGAAAAGCGACACCGTCACATAAACATGTTTCCTTCTTTATTGTTAAGTCCTTTAGGACTGTTGTGGTCTTGTGGAGTATCATTATCAATAAGAATGTTAAAAGGTTGAAGATGATAATGTCCTGCTTGCTTTCTGTTTTCTGAATTTTCAGGTCAGGCTTGTGTGATCCAAAACCGTCACCCTTGAGCTATACGAAGTACGAGCACATCTGTGGTAGGCCTTTGGGGTTACGGTTTGACAAAAGAACAGGTGACTTATATATTGCAGATGCATATTTGGGGTTAATGAAGGTAGGCCCTGAAGGTGGATTAGCAGAATCTTTGACAACTGAGGCTGAGGGGGTGCCTATAGGATTCGCAAATGACTTGGATGTTGATGACGAAGGGAATGTTTATTTTACGGATAGCAGCACAAAGTATCAACGCAGGTAGATCTTGATGTGCCATTTCTTTTAGTGCTACAGATTTCTTAATATGTTGACTGGCATAAATTCAAGAGTGCGATTCGATCATGACGTGATCTGGAAAATGAGTCTTGTTAAAGTGGTGTACTTGTAGACTATAGTTACATACCATAATTTGACCCTGAACAATTGCTTTTCTATTAGCATAGTGATTCAACCTCCATGCTCTCCTGTCTAGGTCATGGCCTCAGTGAATTGAAGTTGTGTTGTCTTGTCTAACCACATCTCCCAATTCTTCCTCGGTCTACCTCTACTTCTCCTTAGGCCTATCACTGCCATCCTTTCGCACCTCCTCACCGGGGCGTCTGTGCTCCTCTCGTTACTTGCCCGAAACCATCTCAGCCTTTTTTCCCGCATCTTGTCACCACTAAGGCCATAACCCATACCCACCTTGCCCATATATCCTCCTTCCTAATTTTGTCTCTCCTAGTAGGCCCACACATCCATCTAAGCATCTCATTTCCGCTACTTTCATTTGCTGGACGTGTGAGTTCTTGAATGGCCAACATTCAACCCCGTACGAGTTACGACATAGTTGGTCTAATAACCACTTCATAAAGCTTACCTTTAAGTCTTGGTGTTACGTTCTTATTAGTGCCAAAAAATGGACGACAGAAGAAATACTTCTTATCAATCAACAAACCTTAATCCTAAACAAATTAGGTCGACTATATGGATTTTCTACAAACACAAATGTATATATTTTGCTTTATTCGAGTTCATTTCATTCCAATACTAGTAATTTTGTGTTTTTAAGGGAAATTAGCGGTTTTCTAAAGTTAGAGACTCTAAAAAAACCAAAATCTAATGTAAGCCTAACAATGACTAAGCCTTAATCTCCACTAGCTGTAACATCTATATGGATTCTTTGTTTGTCGTTATATTTTGTTCTTAGCTAAGTTTGCGTCAACACTTGGGGGTCATTTGGTATGATATCTAAATTGTCTGCATTTACACTCCAAAATTCTGTGTAATCTTAAAAGTTTATTGCAATTTTTACTAGATCATCTTCAATACAGAATTTGTTGTGCTTCATTCGGTTAAAATTGTGCAACTCACACCGTTTCCTTTTCAGGAATTTTGTACAGCTGGTTTTCTCAGCAGAAGATAGTGGGAAGGTTCTCAAATACAATCCTAGGACGAAAGAAACCACTGTTCTTATTCGCAACCTTCAATTCCCAAATGGTCTATCACTAAGCAAGGATGGTTCTTTCTTTATATTTTGCGAAGGTTCCAAGGGCAGGTGACGTTCTTGCCTTTTGCAATCAGGATGTTTATAGTATTATGATCCAGTTATTTACCACTCTGCTTTGATATGCTTTTCCTTGAGTCGAGTGTCTATCGGAAACAACCTCTCTACCTCTCAAGGTAGGGGTAAGGTGCGTGGTACGAAATTGTATTGATAATGCAAAAAGTGGCTACAATAACTTGAAATTCAACCCTGGTTTATGCACTGTTACTATTGTCTATATATGTGCATGTGCATTACAATCTGCATCGGGGATACAGACACAAATACTATTCACAGTATGGAACAATGATAGACGTAGAATTATTATGGACTTTCAGCTTTTGTAATACATGTTCTGAGATATCTGCATTCATTTCTGTATTTTCTTTTCTTAAAACATCTCCTTTATTCCTCACGGCTTTGAAATGCCTTTCCTTGAGCCTTGAGGGTCTATCGGAAACTACCTCTCTACCTCCCAAGATAGGGGTAGGGTGTGCGTATACTTATCTCAATCCTCCCCAGACTCTACTTGTGAAATTACACTGGTTATGTTGTTGTAAAACATCTCCTTTATGTTGAATTGCCTTAAAACCGTTAAAGTGTACATTCAATTAGATAGTTCGTATGATATTATTTCTTAGTAGTATTGACAAATGAAATATTTTACTTTGTTGTAGGTTACGAAAGTACTGGCTGAAAGGTGAGAAAGCCGGGACATCAGAGGTAATAGCAATCCTCCCAGGATATCCAGACAACGTAAGAGCAAACGAAAGAAACGAGTTTTGGGTAGCAATCCACTGTCGTCGTACCATTTACAGTTACATAAACGCCATATACCCTCAACTCCGTCAATTCTTGCTGAAGCTTCCTATCTCTGCAAAGCTCCAATACCTCATCCACATTGGTGGCAGGTTCACTGCAGTTGTCGTGAAGTACAGCCCCGAGGGCAAGCTGTTGCAGATATTGGAAGATCGACAAGGGAAAGTCGTTAGAGCTGTCAGCGAGGTAGAGGAGAGGGATGGGAAGCTTTGGATGGGAAGTGTTCTGATGTCTTTCATTTCAGTTTATCAACTAGAATGAACTCTTGAGCTTTTGCTTTTGGAAAAGACTCATTTTACTTAGAGTTGTTTGTAGCATTTATTTTAAATAAAGGTTTGATAGTGGCGTACACAAAACTTGTTGTAAGCTAAGTCGTTATTTAAAGAAGTGTGGACAAATCAGAGATGAAAAATGAAACACGATTTATGTATATCGCTATAACATCAATTACCTCTCTTTTGAAAAAGACTCATTTTACTTGGAGTTGTTTGTAGCATCTATCTAAAATAAAGGTTCAATAGTGGCGTACCCAAAATTTGTTGCAAGTTATGTAAGCATCTAAAGAAGTGTGAACAAATTAGAGATGAAATTTGCACGGTAAAAGAAAACATGATTTAAGTATATCGTTATAACATTTCTTAACGAGTTTTAATTCCTAAAAATATATTCACAAACTCAAATACACATCTTACAAGTAACTCACAAGTAGTTCAAAAAGACAATTTACAATCAACTTAATCAAGATGTTATGATTCAAAAATAAAATAAAAAATGTCATGATTCATGTTAAGAGTCCGGTACCAAAACTAACACCTTTTAAACCCTAAACACTAAAAGGAACACTCTCTAAAAACACACATCAAAATGGACAATTCACTCATTTATGGACGAACTATAACTATCATCTATTAACACTGTCATTTCCGTTAACTCCAAATTTATCCAAAATAATATTGCACAGATTTTAAAGAGTGAACTACAATTCTTTTTATTAACTTCTCACGTAAATCTATCTCTTTAAAATTGAATAATATGACAATCTCTTTATACTTGTTGATGGCGTGTTTACATTATAATTTTTATTCATATACTAAAAAAAGTAGATTTAATAAAAATAACTTATGACGACTTATCAATGTGGACTTTTCGATGGGAATTCAGATTTAATCGGGCATCACTTTGGATATCATTAAAAAAAAAAAAAAAAACCTATGAAGACTTATAAAGAAAGAATTTAACAATGAGGCCAAAAGAACAACTAAAGCCATGGCTGAAGAAGACTCTGTATCCAAGTCTTTCTTAAGGAGACACTGGGAAGGATACAAGGAGTTTTGGGGTGAGAGATTCTCCTTCTTGGAAAACTATTCAAGGTTCATCAAACGCGATAAGCCATTACCGTCGTGGTCTGAAGCTGATGTGGAGGAGTTCATTGCTTCTGAGCCAGTTCATGGACCAACAGTATGCATTCATTTACAATTTGGGATCTTTTCTGTTTTTCTAAAATTTTATGTTATTTGGGTGTTTTCCCTATCTGGGTTTTCATTGATTTGGCTATTGTTTTGATCTGTATGTTTTTTATGTGCAGTTACAGTTATTTGGGTGTTTTCCTATCTGGGTTTTCATTGATTTAGCTGTTGTTTTGATCTATACGTTTATATCTTTATGCCCTTTTAGCTTTGTGTGTTGATTTTGATTTGATGTCGAGGAGTTTATTGCTTTCTGACCCAGTTTATGGACCAATTGTATTCTTTCATTTCTCATTTGTTCTATCTTTCTGCTAAATAGCTTATGTGTATCTACAGTTATTTGGGTGTTTCCCCTATTTGGGTTTTCATTGATTTAGCTATTCTTTTCTGTCTGTATACATTTTTTGAGCTTTTCTCTGTATGTGTGTTGAAGCTGATGTTGAGGAGTTCATTGTTTTAGTCCAGGAATTCTTTCATTTCCGATTGTTCTCTGTTTTTTTCTAAATTTAATGTGCATTTACAGTTATTTGGGGTTTTCCGTACCTGTGTTTTCATTGATTTAGCTATTTTTTTGATCCATTTGTTTCTGTTGTTATGCCCTTTTAGCTTTTAGATTGGTAGATGCTCTTTGATTTTGGATTGGGTCAATGCATTGTGCTCGTTTCTTGGGTATATGGCAATATGGTTCACTGTCTATGTCTGTTTGCTGTTGTTTTAACATCTTTTTCTTGGGGCGGGTAAGTTTTGGAGAAAATGGAGTTCTGTAGTCATTGTCCCTTTGAGCTCTGTAGTTGCTTAGCAAAATTTTAGGACAGAAACTTAGGGCTGTAATATCGTTCGACGAGGAGAACTTGCTTTAGGATGCTGTTATGCATAGAGTGCCTCATTACTATTGGCTGCTTGTTTGATTTTGGCAACGTTGGGGTGTTTGGTGTTTAATTAGACTTCCTTTAGTTGCTTGAGTAACAAAAGTATTTCTTTTCATTCGAATTGCGATTTATCCATTCTGTCCAAGTTTGAACTTAGTACGTATTTTTTGAATCTTCGAAATGTATGTTTCCTGTGATTAAGTAACTGCATCATGACTGTTCTTGAATCGATTAGTTACGTGATGATTAACTTGGTTATGTTGCATTCACATTTTCTGCCAAATCTACTATGTAAACTTTGCTTTCTTTTGTTCCGGTTACCTACTGGTTTAGGAAAACGTTAATCCTTCATATTGCTTTGGGATCTAAGCTATCCATATGTTTAAGCTATTTGTTGCTTTGTATCTTTTGATTCTTGATTTCTGTGTTTTGTGATCTTTAGAGCTGACTCTTCAATAGCCTGAAGTTTTAGGAAATTCTTTTTAATCAAGGAGACAGTTTGTTGGGAGTTGAGTGTTGGAGAAACCTTGTAATATATGAAGGCACTGTATATAATGTTAGCACATTTTGGGGTTGTGCTTCACATATCGATCCCGAGCGTAATATAAAAACTGGTTGCAGTGAGAATGGCTACATGCGTTATTCACTTTATTAAAAAATGGCTTTATACTTTATTAAGACCTTATCTTTCCTAATTGGAAAAGGCTTTCCTTTGCGAGGGAAAAAGGAAATGTGGAAGGCAACATGGAAGAGGGATTGAGCGACATGGAAGCAATGAGAGATATTTCCTTTCTTTTGTGTCATTCAGAAGAATGCAGGAAAGAGTGATGGAATTCTCTCTTTAATAGTTGAATGAATTTGTAGTTAATGCTTCTTATTCAATTTCTCTTTCTTTTTATAATCAGGCAAGCAAAAATTTATTTCCTTTGTCTCACTGCATTTGTTCCAAGTACAGATGACAAGAAGAGAGATAGAACATGATATAGCGAGGCAATTACCGTTTCTTAGAAAGACATTTATTTTGCTCTATCAAAATAAATAAACAAATAAAACAAAGAATGTTTCTTGACAGCTGGAACTGTACGTATGAGGATTCCCTCATGTTTGTATATCCTACTCCGTCCTGTAAGAAAAGAATGACATTTATTTATCCACGACAGGCGCTTACTGCTTCATCTTGTTCCTTCCACTCCAAGATTTATGTTTGGAGTTAATGGAGCAATGTCTTCATTTTCTAGAAAGTTCATTTAACTAGTCTGGTCTCTATCACTTATTTGGGCATAATGTGAGCATCTATTTGTTTGTCTCTCGGATTGTCATTTGCCTGAGTACACACAAGGACATGCCTAATTTTACTCGTGATATTGCTTTCTTAACGCTAAGAAGTTGCACATGTGCTTTATTTTCCTTCCTTTTTTATCTGTCCCTAGAACCCTGCTGATGCTGTTTCCTTTTAGTATCCCCTGTAACCATTATGTTCCTCTATCTTTTCCTTTTCGTAAGTGTGGAGCTCATGAGCTATTTAATACTATTCTTTCCAGCTGAAGACTGCTAGGGAAGCAGCAAAGTTTGGTGCTGTAGGAGGCCTACTTGGAGCTGTTTCAACTGCAGGAGTTACATGGAAGTACTCAAGGAGTCTGCATGGTATGTTATGTTTTTGACAACGACTCCCCTCCCTCCATCCTCCCCTCCCCACGAAAGAAAGGTACTCATGTGTTTTTCCAATTTACACCGCGAGAATGCTACAGCTGAGAGCCCAAACCTCCAGGAATAGGTTTCCTACAGTGTTGCAATGTCCACTCTTGCTTTATTAATTGGTTTCCTCTCATCTATGTCCATGATCAGATGATTCAGACTCGTGGTTTGACGTCCCTTATTTTTTATGCATATACATTTATACGTCAAATCAGAATTGACTGTTTACTAGTTCATTCATTAGGATTTAAAATGTTGTATTTTGATCAATTTCAGTGAGTGTCATCTTTGCTTGATTCAATGGCTTCCCAATCAACCAACAACATCCCTAGTGTAGTCACAAAGTGGGGTCTGGGGAGGGTAGAGTGTTCGCAGTCCTCACCCCAACCTCAGAGGTAGAGTGGCTCCCCAATTAACCATGCATGACAATGTCTGTTGAGTTATTTTCCTGAATATAATTTGTGAATGGCAACAAGAAAGGGGTATAGCAAGTTTATCTTTTCCTAAGAACCAAGAATTTGGCAGGAGCCTCGAACATTAAGGTGGTTGATTTGGTTGCTTAATGTCATTGCATTTCATAGGTACTGCATTGTCCCTTGGAGCTGGAGCCGTCTTTGGCTGGACATTCGGACAGGAAGTTGCCAACCACTGGCTGCAGCTATACAGGATGGATACAATGGCTTCACAGGTTAAGTTCATGGAATGGTGGCAGAACAAAGTTGAAGGACAATCTTAATTTTCGTTTCCTGTACGAGATTTGAAGAAACAAAAATCTGGATTTGTTTGTTAGTGCCAAACACAAACATTTTGTTATTGGCAATAAAAATCTGTGGACAGTGTTCAAGTTGTATCTGGTGACTTGAAATTTTTGTGCTCTAGGTAGTTTTTGACTCTGAGATTTTGATGTTTGTTTGCCTACAAAATGGCTATAATGAAATGCAATTTATGGCAGTTTTCTTTGAAGTTTTCACTGGTCCTTCAAATAAGTTTGCAGTTTGACTGTGTTTTGAAAAATAGTTAGATTTTACACCTTTCAATGGATTAATTTTTAAATTTTTACTCTTTAACCATCGAACTATATGGTATAAGTTTTTAGTCATGAGATAACTTAAGAACTATTATGATACAAAATTATAAATTTATGCTCTGAAAAAAATTATTTGTTACAAGGAACAAAAACTAATGGCAAATGATTTCATAGACACCCGACTTTAATTTTGAGAAAATAATATATACAAATTAAACAATCATTACAAGGGGTAATATATGAATCGTCTCATCAAATTAATAAGTAAATAAACCCAACAAAATATGAAATGAAATAAAATTGATAAACGACAGAACCATAAACATGTCGTTTTCTTTGACATTGATTTTGATAGTGATAAGAAAAAAATTTCTATCTCTCAAATCTCAATCAAACCATAAACATGTTGTTTTCTTTGACATTGATTTTGATAATGATAAGAAGTTACCTGCCAAATGTATTTAAGGTGGCATTTTTAAATAACATAAATTTTTTAATTAATCTCACGTAGTAAAATTATTATTTATAAAATTAAGAATTGATTCTAGTTTAAAAAAATGATAGTCATGTGTGTACAATATATTACCTTAGATATTGTTGTAAATTTTTTATTTATTAATATGAAAAGTAAAAGTTATTTAAATCAAAATTCTAAAATATTTCATATTTTTTTATCCAAAACAAAAAGGGAAAAAGGACAAATATACCCCCGAACTATCGTAAATGGTATGCAGATACCCTCCGTCATACTTTTGGGACATTGATGCCCCTGCCATTCAAAAACTAGAGCATATATGCCCTTCACTCTAACGGAAGACTAAATAGGGACACGTGGCGCAATCTCATCCGTCGATCCGATATTTAATAAATATCGGATCGGTGGATAAGATTATGACACGTGTAGGTCCATTAGTATAAAGGGTATATATGTTCTAGTTTTTGGACGGCAGGGGCACCAATATCCCAAAAGTATAACGGAGGGTATATTTATCCTTTTTCCCAAACAAAAATATGAAGTAAGCTATGCTGCCATAGGAGCAGTATATGAGATTTGATAAGTGTGGACTATCAATTCTGCAGATGTCAAATAAAAAAAACTAATTAAACATCGTCTTCAATATAAAATTACTTTTTTTATATAATAAAGGCGGAATATAAACACAATACAATACTTCTAATCGACTTCTCATATTTTTCATCTATTATAACACAAGGAAGAAAACATCAATTTTTGTATGATTTCTTCAACAAATAAATGACAAAAATATAGATAGTCATTTGAGGTATAGCGGGATAATTAGTAGAAGATAATAAGGAGAATATGTCTTTGTGGTTACAAAAGTTACAAAGAATAATGACATCAATTATCAAGTACTTTAATATTTTAATATTAAAATATACTTATTCACCAATACTTTCGTCATATCAAACACACTCTGACCGTCACTGGTGAAGCTATAATGAGGTAAGAGATTCATCAATTGAATCTCCTTCGTAAAAAAATTACACCATATAAATAGGACAAAGATTATTTTGATCAACTAGCTATAAATTTCAAATTTCCTTGATTGAAGGAAGACTCTAGTACATTCTAATGTATTTCTGTAATTTCTTTTGTAAATTTTTAACTCCGCGCGCGATTGATCACCTCCATATAAAAATATGTATTAATTAATCATGATAAGTAATAAAAGTGTATAAATTAATTTATATCAAGCATCAATTAATTTAATATAAACAAACTATACAAATAAACTTTCACCATTATTGTATGTCATATAAAATGGTTCTTTTGGTCAACCCCTTAATTTGTTGTTGTTTTAGTAAAGATAACTATAATTAGGTATATTATTAGACTATTTGGACGGCAAAAAAGCATGAAAGATATATATTAGAGGTCCCAAGAAAGCATCAACTACGACTTTTCGAGTTTCATATCTTAATTATCATGATGTCTCGATATTGAATTGGTCAAATATTTATTTCCAATCGACCTATACACACGCATGAAGGCTAATTCAGTTTTGAGGTTTGTTTTAGTTCAAAGAGAGTAATAGTTAATATATGAAACTCGTTAAAAAATGATAGTTTCGATAAGTTGAAGTATGAAACTTGTGAAAAAATGAATAATTGAAGTATGAAACTCGTGAAAAAAATGATAATGAAAGATTTTGTTTTCTTTCTCATCAACTCTATTTTGAAATATATTTTGAACCTCTTCTTCATATGTCAATTAAATTAAATTGCTTAACACTAGGACAAGAAATGATTCTAAAAGTTTTTTAATAAAAAAAATAAGTAGGTAAAGATAATGATCGATTAAATTTTGTTTCTAATAATAATAATAAAAAAAACAATATTACAATTCTTTAAAAAAAATGTATTTATTCTTTTTATTAACAATATTACAATTCACTCATCATTTCTTTGTTTTTTTTTCTCTGCTCTCCTATTTATAGTCAACTTTTAAAAAATATATTCTAATTAGTACTAATAATTACAATAATCCAAGTTCAAAATTAAGAAATACCCAATTTCAAAAAATATCAGCCCATAAAATAAACAAATAAATACAGTAAGCAATTTTATATTTTATATTCACCATAAAAATTAGTAGTAGTATTTCAAATTCATATAATCTCAAAAAAATAAAAACAAATAAAAATTCCTTAGTAAGTATACCAATTTCTCTCCCACTTGTTTACGAAGAGCACTTAGTGTGAATTTGGTAATGATCGGCCGGCGATTTTTGTGTGTGTTATTCGTCGGAGTTTAACGGCGATGACTGGGCAGAATATCGTGGTGGAGTCATCGGCGGTGAATGAGAGAAAAGAACTATCGAGGACGATGACGGCGATGACGACGAAGGAGGATGAGAAACGAAGCGGAGGCGGAAATCAGCATAAGAGGATAGGAGAAGTGGCTGGAGGGACGGCGGCGGAGTGTGCGATGGTATGTTGTTGTTGTCCGTGCACAGTGCTGCACTTTCTCCTGCTTGCTCTGTACAAAGTTCCGACGGGACTTTGCCGGAAAGCATGGAGGAATAAGAAGCGGAAGAAGGTTTTGAAGAAGAAAAACAACATCAATAATTCTCCTGGTGTTTACTACACCGACGATGATAAGGATTATTTCGATGGCGGCTGTAACGTAAACGGAGGATCATCGGAAACGGCCGAATTTGAAACAGAGATGTGGCACCGATTTTACGATGGCGCTGGATTTGGAAGGAGCTCATCTCAAAAGGAATTAGAAGAAGAACAACAACAACATCAATGATTCTCCCGGTGATTACTATATCCACGTCGATAAGGATTGTTCCGATGTAACCGGCGACGGCGATAATCATGACGAAGGATCATCGGAAACGGCCGAATTCGAATCGGAGATCTGGATTTGGCTGGAGCTCAAACGGAACAACAACAACAACAACAATGATTATTCCGACGACGGCGATGATCATGACGGAGGTTCACCGGAAACGGCCTGTTATGGAAATAGCAACTAATTCAAGGACTGATGAGAAAAAAAAAAGTCTGTATCGTCAGCTGAAAATCAAACAAGGCATAATTCAACTGAAACTGAAAATCTCAGTGCAGTTAAAGTTCCAATTCAAGTCATCAAGTTCAGGTACAATATTTAATTACACATTAATTCCTCAAGTGAGATCGAGAAAAAAAAATAGATTGTACGATAAATTAGAAATTATTTTCGATAAATCCTCTCGTAAAAGGAAGAGCAAATATTATCTACGAGAAATGATTTTTTTTTGCTATTAAAGATTTATAATTATATAGTTTATATATATAATTTATACAACATTTTATATGAAATTGGGAGAGACTCTTAAAACGTATGTGATCTTATTTTGTATAAATATAAGCTTTTTTCATTTGATTATTTCTCACTCCGTCCTTTATTAGTTATTATATTATTTTTTTCAAAAAATCAATTTAATTAATTTTTGTTTAATAGTTTGTGTCAATTTAAATTTACATCGGAAAATCACAACAACAATAGAAGGTATGTCGAATTGATTACAATGTGTCAGATACCATTTTACATCAGCAAAACTAAAGTTGTTCCTAAGTTAAATCTAGGTATCTTGAATAATAAATGACGTTTCATGTACGATAGGATAAATAAGAATATTTTATTAATAAATTTTTTTATATAATTATTTTATATGAAATAGTAACTCTATTTTTGTTTATAGAAAAGCAGTGTAATAATTATAAAATAAAGTTAACATTAATTTTATTTCAAAATTATTATTTTTATCCTACTAAATACCATTCAAATTCCCACGTGTTTGAGAATATTTGATGAGACAAAACTTATCAGAATAAAAAGAAAGAGGACAAAAGAAAAAGTGATTCCATAACTAAAAGAGTTACTGGAGAAAATGTCAATTCAAAATTCCTATCGACTATAGTCTATATTTGGTATACTCACACTAGTCCAGTAGAAAATAAAGAGAAGTTCTAAAACTTTTTCTTGCTTAAAATGAATGAAAAATATATCTAGTGTTTTCGAGAAACAAAACATGTGTTTGAGTAAATTTAGAGGCGTATCTACGATTTCAAAATGATGAGGTGCAATATTACATTTTAGGTCAATATTGAATACCCAAAACTTTATTAAAATGCATATCAAATACGAAAATATCAACACTTAAGTATTGAAAATTTTGATTTCAGTATGATAACTGGATATATAATCAGACTCTGATTTGGAATATAAGACTGATCTAAGTTAAAGCAAAATGAATTATGAAGATTCATATGACTGATCTTAAATATGACCTTTGTGTTCAAGATTTTTGAGCTTGGAGACAACAAGCTAGCACTATAAAATTGTTGTTTGACAATAGCCCAAAAAAGCATGAAAAAAAAAGTCCCATTACCATTTTGAATTCTCTCAAAAATACATTATATTTGAAAAATCTGACATGAGCCATCAATAATTTTAAGAGTCTAAGCAATGTAGATGCTAATTCAATAAAAGATGAGTGCAAAGAAAAGCACAAATATCACGAGTACTATAACATGTCTATCCAACAGGAGCAGAGTCAAGTGTGAGTAAAATATTTATTTAAATTCTGTTCAATAAAATATTAGTTTAGATGTTGAACTCGGTTGACTCTTCGTATATTGATGGGAGTGATTATTGTAATGATTAATGGTTTCTATTTAATAAAATATCATATTTCAATCGGTTCGAAAATCATTAAGTTTTTTTCAATCATTTTTTGTTGTGTGTTTAGTAGTAGTTTTTGGTAGTTACTATCCATTTTAAAGTTTATTCCTTTAAAAAAGAAAACAATACAAATTCACTAGTTCAGGACCTTATTATGTGTCTTTACTTTAATTTTTGAAAATATCTTTTATATCATATTTATTTTTATATATTTATCATACACACTTAAATACATGTATATCAGATATACGCGAGTCAAATTAGATGTAATTTGCTCCAAATATCGTATATTCAAGAGTGATTCACATATACTGGGATACACTAACTCTTTCACCTCTCACCTCTCTCACTATGTATTTGTATTTCAAAATGTATATAATATAATGAATGAACGTGTCTAGTGTGATCGCATGTATTTGAGACACACTGACTCTCCCGCTCGTGACCTCTCTTGGTCTCCCCTCTCCTCTCTCCTTATGTATCTATATTTCAGAAATACATGTATCTAGTATATATCTTTGATAGATGTATCTAGAGTTGTTCATAGTTATGATTTAAAAACCAAACCGAGTCGCAACCTGAACCAAACCTATTTTAAAAAATTGAAATCTGGTTTGGTAATTGGTTTGGTTTGTTTAGGTTTGGTTTTAAACATTGAAAACCCGATACTATTTGATTTTGTTTCGATTTTACTAAAAAAAAACACAAAAATAACACTTTGGGAGCCTACATAACGTTTTGTCAGTCTTACCTCTGAGCCACCTTGTTCAACAATATCACCTTCTGCGATCTAACAACCATCAACTCGATGATCTAAAGACAAAGGTAAAGTGGTAAACTATTTATAATAATGCGTGGTTTCAACTTTATTGTAGCTATCACTTGTGTTGTATGATAGGTTGAATTGTCAAATACAAATATAGAACTAATAATTTTATATCGATCGTGCTTGGTTGATTTTATTAAAAAATAAAATAACTATTTCGAGAAATTAGTTAAGCTTGATTAGTTTATTTGATAAAAAAGAGTGTGTTGATTAAATTTTTTAAATAAATTGATCAAAGAATGAATCGAGCTCGATCATTTGTCAATCGATCTTAGGGCTGTTTAAAATTGATAATTTGAACCGAAATGTTATTGGTTTATCTAATGGGTTATTGGTTTAGTAGTTTCGGTAACAGTTTTAATTTATTTTATTGTCAAATTGTCGGTTCTTAACGGGTTAACCAATAATCCCATAGTAAATTAAATAATTATATTTATACCATTTGATATATATATTTCTTGACTTAGAGTTTAGTTTCATACTTTTATATTTGACTGTCTCATACTCTCTATTATTCTATAATGTCTTACTGTTTGCTTTTGAGCAAAATAATGTAGGGTTGATTTGGTTTGTCACCTTGTTTCTTATTTGGGATAATTGTATAGAATGACAAACTTATAATCTAAAATAAATGGAGTAGCTACTGTTTGATTTAATTATGCCCCGTAACAAACGTTTGCTAGTCGCCTCTCTCCCTCCAAATTCTCGCTCGCCACTCTCCCTTTCTCGCTCGCTCCCTCTGTGCTCGCCTCTCTCGCTTTATACAATAGAATTGTATAAATTGCGTTTCTGTTTGTTTAAAACGAGAGAAAATTGTATATACACATGCAAATACATATATATTTGTCCTATACACTTATAATTATACAATAAAAATATTCCTCTGCCCAGTTCTCTTTTGCCTTTCTCTCTTTCTCGTTTTATACAAACAAAGATTATACAATATAATGTAAAATTTATGTTTGTATAATGTAAAATTTATGTTTGTATAAAGCGAAAGAAAATTGTATATACACATGCAAATACATATATATTCGTCTCATACATTTATAATTATACAATATAAATATTCCCCTGCCCAGTTTTCTTTTTGCCTTTCTCTCTTTCTCGTTTTTTACAAACACAGATTATACAAATATAATGTATAATTTATGTTTGTATAATGTATAATTTATATTTGTATAAAGCAAAAGAGAGAGAGATTTTTGATATACAAATATTTTTGTCAACGATTTATACAAACGAGAGGCTAACAACAATTTATTCAAATGGTCTGTCATCGAAATTATACAAATTTGAAGAGGAGCCAACGAATTATACAATTGCTTCTTGTTGTATATATGTATAGTGAATTATACATATATATGTTTGCTATGGAGGGCAATTATGCAAACTTTGTTATAGCATACAAATATAATTTTTTTGTTTGCTATATGTGAAAGTTGTTCTTCTTATTTCTAAGTAATTTTCAATGATTTTTTTTGTGTCAAATCTTAATAGTTAAATCGATAACAATCAATATAACCGGTAAACAAATATCTTAATAATTTTATAACGATTTAGCATATCTACAACTCGATAACCAATAAATCAAATTTTGATCGATTTTTGTCACGTGTTTAGTGTTTTTTGATAGTTACAATGTTTTAAAGTCTATTATTCTTCTTTAAATAAAAAAAAAAGTTGGGAACTAGGGAAAAATGTCTGAAAAATATTTCAACTTTGATCGAAATTGTTGTTACGATACCAAACTTTGGAAATAACCTTATACTCATGTACTATTTAATAATGTATTTTAAAGTTATATGTGTGCCTACGTGTACATTATAAATACCTTTAAAATATACTATTAAATAGTGCAGGGGTAAAGGGTCTTCCATAAAGTTTAGTATCGTAACAACAATTTCGATCAAAATTGAAGTATTTTTCAGATTTTTTTCCCTATTTTATTCTAGTTTGTCTTTGAAAGTTGAAACCCTAAGTTTCCTCCATTTTTACCATAGCCGTCGTCTCCACAAACCCTTTAAAATTATATAGATTTTCAACTTCTTCCCTCGATTTACAAGTACATTTTTGCAATTAGTCATGTTTGTTGGAGCTACACAGGATAATAATCATCGCAATATTATCTCTAACCCCATAACCATTCTTTCTCGACTTTCTCCAATCCTTCATAGAAAAGAACCCGACAGAAATCCAATCACTTTTTCCTCAAATTGTTGCTTTTTCCCAACTGGGTTTGTATCGGTGAGTTCAATTCTTTCTTAATTCGTTTAAATTTCAATTATTGCGACGGTGGGTTGCTATTACAATCAACCCAATTGAAATTTTAATCCCTTTTCTTCAAAGTTTTGATTTTTTCCCAACTGGGTTTCTCTCGTGTGTGAAAAAAGTCCGGAACTTTAGCTTATTTAAACTGAAATAGTATTTCTGAAAAAGGGTCGGTGCACAGTAATTTATAGCGTGCATGGTTTTTTGGGTTTCTTGGAAATTTTGTAAGTAGGGTTATTGAGAAGTTTGTTTAATTACTTTGCCGTGTAAGGGGAAGAGTGGTGTGATCGGTAGAAGTATTTTTATTAGTTGAAGAGATAAAAAAAATGGGGGATTCTGATGGTGAGAAGATTCGGAACATATGTATACTTGCTCATGTGGATCATGGGAAGACGACATTGGCTGACCATCTGATTGCTTCATCTGGTGGTGGTGTACTCCATCCGAAGCAAGCGGGTAAGCTTAGGTTTATGGATTATTTAGATGAGGAGCAGAGGAGGGCGATAACTATGAAGAGTTCTTCTATTGGTCTTAAATATAAGGAACATTCGATTAATCTTATAGATTCTCCTGGTCATATGGACTTCTGTAGTGAAGTTTCAACTGCAGCCCGTTTGAGTGATGGTGCATTGGTATTAGTAGATGCTGTAGAAGGTGTTCACATTCAGACTCATGCAGTTCTTCGTCAGGCGTGGATTGAGAAGCTTACCCCGTGTCTGGTTTTGAATAAGATTGATAGGTTGATTGTTGAATTGAGATTGACTCCGCTTGAGGCGTATACTCGGTTGCAGAGGATTGTTCATGAGGTTAATAGTATAGTGAGTGCTTACAAGTCTGAAAAGTATTTGTCAGATGTTGATTCTCTGCTCTCTGCCCCGTCGGGGCTAGTGGAAGATGAAAATCCAGATCTAGAGTTCTTAGAGGAGGACGAAGAGGATACCTTCCAACCCCAGAAGGGGAATGTCGCGTTTGTATGTGCACTAGATGGATGGGGCTTTAGTATTAGTGATTTTGCTGAGTTTTATGCTTCGAAACTGGGTGCAAGTTCGTCTGCCTTGCAGAAGGCATTATGGGGACCTCGGTATTTTAACGCCAAGACTAAGATGATTGTAGGTATGAAGGGAATTAGTAGTGGAAGTAAGGCTAGGCCCATGTTTGTGCAATTTGTTCTTGAGCCACTTTGGCAGGTTTATCAAGCTGCCGTGGAAGTTGATGGAGACAAGGGGATGCTTGAGAAAGTTATTAAGTCTTTCAATTTGTCTATACCTCCCCGCGAACTTCAAAACAAGGATCCTAAATCCGTGCTTCAATCTGTTATGAGTCGTTGGCTTCCATTGTCCGATACCATATTGTCTATGGCTGTCAAACATATGCCTGATCCTATATCTGCTCAGTCTTTCCGTATATCTCGGCTGCTTCCAAAGAGAGCACTCTTAGATATGGGTGCAAACCCTGATGTTCTTTCTGAAGCCGAACTTGTCAGGAAATCTGTGGAGTCCTGTGATTCTAGCCCTGATGCACCTTGTGTTGTTTTTGTTTCTAAGATGTTCGCTATTCCATCAAAAATGCTTCCGCGTGGAGAGATTATGGATGACAGCGGAAATGGTGACTCTGATGAATGTTTCCTTGCATTTGCCAGGATCTTTAGTGGGGTTCTTCATGCAGGACAGAAAATTTTCGTGCTTACAGCATTGTATGATCCACTAAAGGAAGAATCAATGCAGAAGCATGTGCAAGAAGCCGAGTTGCAGTCTTTGTATTTGATGATGGGTCAAGGGTTGAAACCAGTGGCATCAGCAAAGGCTGGTAACGTCATAGCTATCCGAGGGCTTGCCCAGCATATATTGAAGAGTGCGACTCTTTCATCTACGTTAAATTGTTGGCCTTTATCAAGTATGACTTTCCAAGTTTCACCCATGCTTAAAGTTGCAATTGAACCTTCTGATCCTGCTGACATGGGTGCACTTATTAAAGGTTTGAGGCTTCTAAACAGAGCGGATCCTTTTGTTGAGGTTTCTATTTCTGCTAGGGGCGAACATGTTCTTGCTGCAGCAGGTGAAGTGCACCTGGAGAGATGCATTGAAGATTTAAAGGAGAGATTTGCAAAGATAAACTTGGAAGTCTCTGCGCCCCTTGTATCTTTCAAAGAGACCATCGAAGGAGATAGTGCTAATCCCGTAGAAAATTTGAAGCTATTGAGCCGCAGCTCTGATTATTTGGAGAAAGAAACTCCAAATGGAAGATGTGTTGTTCGAGTGCGTGTTATGAAGCTTCCAACTGCATTGACGAAGCTGCTTGATGAAAGTTCTGAGTTGCTTGAAGACATCATTGGAGGTAAATCTTTGCAGGCTTGTAGAAGCTCGGAAACTCTCAGAGGTAACATTGTAGAAGATGAGAATCCAATTGAAGCACTCAAGAAACGCCTAATAGATGCTGTGGAGAGCGACTTCTCTACTGGATTTGCTGATACAGAAAAGGATAGGATCGATAAATGTAAGAAAACGTGGCAAAAATTCTTGAAGAGGATCTGGGCTTTAGGGCCTAAACAGGTCGGTCCCAACATCCTCCTCACTCCAGATGTGAAAGGAAAGAGCGACGATGTTTCTGTTCTTATAAAGGGTTCCCCTTATGTATCGAAAAAATTGGGCTTTACGGATGACAATGATGATAGCAGTGCATCACCAGAATCATCAACCAGTGTAGATCCGACCCTTCTACGAGAAGCTGAGAATCTTGAAAGCAGTATATTATCTGGATTCCAGTTAGCTACAGCATCTGGCCCTTTGTGTGATGAGCCAATGTGGGGTTTGGCATTTGTTATCGAAGCTTCCATATCTCCATTAGCTACGCAACCAAATGATAGTGACACACCTATTCCACAGCTAGAACAGTACGGGCTCTTCCCTGGACAGGTTATGACTGTTGTTAAGGATGCCTGCAGGGCTGCTGTTCTCCAGAGAAAACCTCGACTTGTGGAAGCTATGTACTTCTGTGAGCTGAACACCCCACACGACCAGTTGGGCAACACTTATACAGTTCTTAATCGTAGGCGTGCCCATGTGGTAAACGAAGAAATGCAGGAAGGTTCTTCCTTGTTCACTGTACACGCTTATGTGCCAGTTGCAGAAAGCTTTGGATTCTCCGATGAGTTGAGGAGAAAGACTTCTGGAGCTGCAAGTGCACTACTCGTTCTCAGCCACTGGGAAGCCCTTCCAGAGGATCCTTTCTTTGTACCTAGGACCGAGGAGGAGAAAGAAGAATTCGGAGATGGTGCCAGTGTGCCACAGAGTATAGCAAGAAAACTCATGGATTCTGTGAGACGAAAGAAAGGTCTTCCAGTAGAGGAAAAAGTAGTACAATTCGCGACAAAGCAGAGGACGTTGGCTCGCAAGGTGTAGTAAGTTTAATGCATGTTTGGTTTGTGTAACAGTTATCTCAATCTACATTAGCTTTATACTGTTATTCATTAGATGCAAAGTTTTGTTAGCATATACTGTAATGACACTAAAGAGTTTTTGCAAAGCAGCTGTTTTTGACTTCTTTAATGGATGCATATTGACAGATATAGAAGTTTCTCATAAGTACTCATTTCATTTTTAATTAGAAGTTTTGGATCGGGTTCTAGTCTTGGAAATTGAGCACTTTAGTTTTCGAATAAGACTTACTGACGTGAATCTGAATTAATCAATGTTGAATATTGAGTGGAGAAAAAGAAAATCAAGTCATAATATGTAGACTAATGAGTAATGAGAATGATTTTAGATAAGCTTGATATATGATTTCAAACATATCATAATTCCACAATTAAATTCCATTCGCCCACTGAAATTAAAGTATTTATGATGTTTGGAATTATGTCAATTTTTTCATGATAAAAGAGAGGAAGAAGTATACACTTAATTAATTCCTTTTGCCCACTGGAATTTATGGGTTGGGACATTGTATTATTGTCAATTATTATCAATAGGGAAATTTCATGTGATAATAACATCAACCTTACTAAAGCAGGGGGATTTAGATGGGTAAGGTTGTTCACTCGAATTTACTCGATAAAAAAAATTATATTGTATATATGATATTTTTAATGTATATAGGGAAAAATGACAAATATACCCCGAACTATCGTAAATGGTATGCATATATCATTTGTCATACTTTTGGGACATTGGTGTTGGTGCCCCTGTTGTCCAAAAACTAGAGCATATATACCCTTTATACTAATGGACATACACGTGTCATAATTTTATCCGCCGACCTGACATTTATTAAATATTGGATCGACGGATAAGACTGCACCACGTGTCCTTATTTAGTCTTTCGTTAGAGTGAAGGGCATATGTACTCTAGTTTTTAGATGGTAGGGGCATCAATGTCCCAATAGTATGACGGAAGGTATCTGCATACCATTTACGATAGTTTGGGGGTATATTTGTCCTTTTCCCATGTATATATAGATTTTGAATTTCCTAAACACAATATTGGAGGTTGATTCAGTGATTTAGAAATTCAAAATTTGCCTTGAGATTTTAAGTTCAAAATCCTAGACACTACATGCACCCCTTAGTAAATATTTTAAATTCGTCTATGACTAATTCTTCATCAGATATTTCGATTTTGAATTTTGTAAAATCTTAATTAATTCTATCTTGAAGATGGTACCAGACATCAAATATGACAAGACCAAATAGTGTTATTCTAATCACATGAGTGCTCTAATAATAGGAGTTTAAGTACAAAAAAAACAGTTTTTTGGTTAATAAAAAATTAGCATGATACACACGTTATACCCTAATTATAAACAACAAATAAATTTAATTTAATTAAACATCAAACTGTCCATGAACCTTACATGAAGCTACCCCATCATGTATATATTAATTACTTATTAAAAAATATATCATCTATGATTAATTAATTAAATTAGACTGTAATAAGTTGGGTAATTACTTAGAAAAGACAATTTCTAGAATGTAAAATATTAATTAAACTTGTTTTATCCAAGTTGGAGATATATTTATGAGATAATTAATTAAGTGCCGCTTGATTAATATATTGAAATTATGTATAATAGGTGCATATTAATTCTTTGACCAAATACTTAATTGTTGAGTGATTTTGTTGTCATTATTTTAATATTTACAATAACATTGGAGCTTAAAATATTATCATATTTGGGTTATTCACACGTTTGTTACATAGAAAATATGTTATAGGTCAAAATTCTCCCATCTCACTTAACCCCTAAATTAAACCAAAAATAAAATATGCAATGGAACAATTTAAGTTTCTTAGAAGAAGAAGAAAAAAAACATCTATGTTCAAATCATGCCTACTTCAATTTTCTTATTATTTAAAAGAGTAACGAGAAATTCATAGATAAATTATTAAATGTCATTTCACGTTAATTGTCTTCTTCCCACCCTTCAATATTTTTACTTTTGCTTAGAAACAAATTCAAACTTAAAGTTTATGAATACAACAAAAACTAAGCATACAATTAAAGATTTATAACTAGTTAATAAGTAATTTATATATATAATGTATGTAAAAAAATTGTAACAAATATTTTTCTTGAAATTTTTAAATAGCAAGAAAAAAAATTCCTCCCTACAAATACATGATTAAGATAATATATGTCTACGATTGCCACACACACCAAACACATCATGTTTATTATTTAGTAATAATAATTAACGTGTTGGCAGTTTACTTTTCAAACTTTTAAAAACTTCTTTGTTTTTTGGTTCTAGAAACAAAATGCCGTACAACAAAATATGCCTATTTTTTTTTAATTAGAGATTAACTTCTATTTCTATTCCCGCTTAGTCAGTGGATAGAAGTTAATCTCTTATTAGCACAAAGTTTTCGATACATGATATTCCCACGGTATTAACAATCATTAATGTAACTATATAATACTCCCTATATATATTTCATATAAATATCATATTCTTCTTCTTATATAGCTAATTCATTTCATCAATCACCATATATATCTATTCTTGTTTTTAAAGAGCACTCACACGAAAAGATAATTTTCAAACTTTTGTTTTGTTTCGAGTTCAACCTTTTTTACACTCTACTTATATATTTAATTTCAATTTATTACAAATTGAGACGTAATTATTACTACGTTATTTGCTTTGATTTGATTATTGAAATATTATGTAAGATATACATTTACGTTATTATAATATGTGTAGCATTCTTGAAAATTTATGCTATGTTTCTTTATAGTGCTTTTAACGAATATTAAAAATACTTTATGATTCATGCCTGATCAATTATAATATGTGTAGCATACTTTATGTTTCTTATTCAAATCAATTTACGTGAAAGGCTATCTTTTAACCATTTCTTGCTACGGAACCCATAAAGGAGTTATCGATATTGTTGTACGAACATTAAATTCTGAATATATATATCTCACTCGTAAACTTGTTGAAGTAGTTCAACACATTGTACATCGAACGAATTGTGGCACCACCCACTACCAGAAATTGAGGCACCAATAGTGCGCGCAATGCGAGCCTTAGAAATTGGAAGATGTCAACGTACTAATGTTAGACCTCCAATTAATCATATGATTCCAAGTCAATTATAAACATGTGGTATACATGGACAAAATTGTCTTAATATACATTTATTAATGGTACACATCAAATATCAATTGATATAAATCTTTCTTTTTGACCCCAACAAAAAGAAGCTAGTCTAAGTGGAGAATATATAT